>NW_022045863.1:2079541-2093545 GCF_001654015.2 Drosophila navojoa
TGTTGTTGCTGTTGCTGTTGTAGCCGGTGGTCTGTGCTGCTTGCCTCATTATGATTGTCAAAGTGACGGACTGGTCATGCAAAGGTAAACACAAAATGTGTGTAAATACAAAGACATACACATACATATATATCAAGGATATATGTTTATATATGCTACATATATGTATGTAAGTGTATATATGCATATAGATATACTTCTGTGTAAGATATCTGTATATGGTGTCAGCCCAACCACTGCTCAAATCCTCCCGCCTGTTGTCATTGTAATTATCATTGCGACACTAAATATTTGTTGTTTTCTTAAGTGCTTTGTATGCCAGCCAGTCAGCCCACTCAGCTGGCCCGGCTAGCTGGAGCCAAGAGCCAAGAGCCAACACCCAAAGAGCCAAGAGAAAGTGCTTCTCTGCCAGCTGGTCAGGTGGGTCTGGGCCAAGTCGAATCAATAAGCGTGCTTTGCTTACCTTTGCAGTTGGCTGCGCGTGTTTTATGGCTTTAAAGGCGGAAATTGCTTTTTATGCGCCTTTAAGTAGGCAAAACGATTCATTTTTATGTCATTCTGCTGTCGACGACAATTCACTCTCACACTCACACTCTCTCTCTCTCTCTCTTTCTTTCTCTTTCAACACCCACTCTTGTTGGAGCGTCCGTCATTCATTATTTGCACTTTTTGTTTCAGCTTCTTCTACTTCTCTACTGCTGCTGCTGCTGCTTCTTCTTCTTTTTCTTCAGCTGCTGGCCTTGCTATGCGATTCTCGTAAAGCTCATGAATTTTTTATTATGTTTTTCCGGCTTTACGCGGCGTTTCCTCTTTGCTGCAGTTGTTGTTGTTGTTATTGTTGTTGTTGTTGTTTCATTTTTAAATTATTAAATTTTATTGGCGTATCATTTTTTATGTGCGACCGCTGCTGAAACATTATATTTCGATTAGCACCTGTTTGTTTCTTTGTGCCTCGTCGCGCATTTCACTTTTCACAGCTGCCTCCACCTCCCCCACACCTCCTCCATCCTGCCACACACCATTTGGGGCAGCTTTTGCTGCGGGTGCCGTTTACGTCTTGTTCTGGCATTGTTTGCGGCATTGTCTGGAGTCTCTGTCGATCACACCTGCTAGACACCCAACAGGTGCGCTTCCTGCTCCTCTCCCTTGCGCTCCGAACATTACGTTTTATTGCATTACGCCTGAGCTGAAATTTCATCGGCCCATAAATAGAGACGCGTTTTGATTTACACTAAATTAAATGTGATTCGCTTCTTTTTTTCGTCTTTTTATTTTTGGGCTGAAGAGCAGTGCAAAGCCAGATGAACTTTGATTTAGAAGAAAATGTAAAATTTTGAATTTATATTCATTTTTATAAAATGTTTATGAAACTGCCAATAGAACTGCCCTTAGGCTTTATGGGCTCTCGATTTTCTCCAGCTACTTTTTTATTATTTTATTATTATTTTATAATTTATTTAAACAAATGTTTAATATATATATTAATTCTAATTTAATATTATTTAACACATTTAAAGAGCTTTAAACATTTAACATATAAACATTTTTTTTCTAGAGAAACTTTTGCTGTCTATATTAAATATTTTAACACCTTAACAAATTTGTAATATTGTTTTTAACACATTTATTGTAGCTCCTTTGGGTATATTTTGTTTTTAACTCAAGAAGTATATGCTTAAGACATTAAAGACAGACAGATAGGCAGAAAGCGAGCTACACGTAGCTCGGACTCAACATTTTGCTCTCAGAAGGTACTCTTAATCCCTTACCCTTAACTAATCTTATGGAGATCTCTCAGCTAAAATCAATGGGCTAATCTGAAATTTGTGATGTGATTAAAATTGCGTAAATCATTTAATCAGAAAGAAACACAAATAAAAAAGAAGAGCAAAATAACGCGGCTGACAAATTATTCAGTTAAATTATAAATTTAACATTAATTAACGTGATTATCATAAATTCCGATGCGCTGGCATGAATGTCAAGTGAAAAGGAGATAAGAAAAAGACAGTGAGCGCAAGAGAGTGAGAGAAGGGGAGGGAGAGGCTGAGGGCAAATCAAGTACAGCGACTGTAGTTGACGAAGATGTTTGCTTTTTTCACTTCACTCTCTCACTCTATCTCGCTCTCGCTCTCTCATTCTCTTTGCTTGACGTTGACTGAAGGCGATGCTGTGTGGTCCTTCAGCAGGGACTGGAGTTGTCAGCCTCCCCCTTGGGGAATAAGGGTATTCCGTTGTCGTTGTCGTTGCCGTTGCCGTTGTCGTCGTCGTTGTTGTCATTGAGGCTGTCAGCAGCTGCAACTCAATGCCAACTAATTAATGGGTCGATGTAATGGCCGATATTCCAGACCTCAAACGTGGGTGGGCTGCGTTACAAATATTTCGAACAGTTAATAAACTGTCAATGTGTTCGTTCGCATGTCTTTGTCTCTCACTCTCTGTGTGTGTCTGTGAGTGTGTGCATGCATGCATATGTGTGTGTGTGTGGTTGAAGTCGTTGAATGATGCCATTTAAATTGATTTCAGTGGTTCATTCCCATTCGCCTCGATGACAGTTTTCTCTTCTATGGCAACTTCTGCTCCAGCTGCCTGCTCCTGCTGCCGGCTCCTGCTGCCTGCTCCAGCTGCCGGCTCCTGCTGCTGCTGTAACTGCTGTGCAATTGGTCAACTCTCCTGTCATCCATGCAGCTTATTTTTATTGAATAAACATTCACGTAAAAATTAAAAGCAAAAAAAAAAAAAAACAACACGAAATGAATATACGCCGAAGGAAGACAAACAACAGTCAATGCCAATTAAATGGGAATTTTAATTAGCGTAAGTTGGGCTTGATGACGTCACAGCGGCATCATTAAATGAAAGGACCCAAAGGACCCTGAAGAAAGCAGAGTTTTGGCCAGTTCTTAATAGCAAAGGCCAAGAGAGTTAGGCCAGCATTGGAATATACTTTGCGTCAGAAAAGCTTCCGAGACGAATTCATACACAAAATTGCTTCTGAAATTTTCTTGCTGCTCCCTCTTCCTCTTCCCTCTGCTCATTCCACAGCTTCCATTCGATTTTCATTCTGTTGCTTTATTGTCCTGGCAAACAAGATAGTGCATGCATATATGCAGCAGTGACCAGATTATTTCAGGTGTAGCGATTAAACGTGATTTGAGCTAACGCTCTTGCTGTTAACTGATTGCTTCTCAGGTAGACAAGCATCAGGCCTCAAGCTGTTGGCCATTTCGTTTGTGCATTGCCAAATCTAAAACAGCTTTTAATATTAGAGTGTTAGCAGAAATGACTCGGACTAAGACTGTGCTTATATGCCAAGAGCTGACTTGAAGAACTCTTATTAAATATCACACTTGGATTCGGTTGACAAGAGAAGTTGCTTATATCTAATGGACAGATGTTCATAAATTTTATCTAAGGTTGTTGAGTCATAGATAATAAGCTCAAAGAAAAAAAAAAAAAAGAATAAATAAATATAAAGAGATAAAATTTTAAAAACTATAATAAAAATTCAAAAATGGTGAAAATGAAATTTAGCTCGATTCGAATATTTATATATTTATATATTTGATCAAAAAATAAATTTTAGTTCAATTAAAATAAATTAACTATAATTTTTAGTACATATATTTAATTTTTTGTATTTTAATTGTATTTTTTATTTTTGTTTTTATATATATAATTATTTGAAAAAAAAATTATTTTTTGTTATGATTTTTATTTTATTTATTTCTGTTTTTCTCTCTTTTTTTTAAATAAAAATATTAATAATAAATAAAATAGGTATTATTTATTACTATTTTTTAATATTTTTCTTAATTAATTTTTTTATATATTTTTTTATTTCATTGTTTTTTTTTTTTTTTTTTTTTTTTTTTTTTTTTTTAAATTTTTAATTTTTTTTTTTTTTTTTTTTTTTTTTTTTTTTTTTTTTTTTTTTGCATATTGTATTTGATATAAATTAATTTTAATATATTTTACAACTTTGCAATAATTTCTACTACTCTCCAGAATAGTGTATATGATTGCAAACCGCTGCATTGAATAACAACACACAGGCCGTATCGCACTGAAAAGCGCTCTGGGCTAAAAATGTGGAAAATAAAATAAAATCCAGAGAGACATAGAGACTGAGAGAGAGATAGAAAATATGAAATAAAATAACACGTATTGCATACATATAAATATAAAGAGTTCTGCTCAATCATAAAATCAAAGAGCGTTCAGTGAGACATATTTGCATGCATATAAATATATATACATATACGTACATATGTATATCAAGTAACAGGAGTAAGAGGAAATTGGTTAACGTGGCTTACATAGCAGGATATCTATATTAAAACAAAAAAAAAAAAATGTGAGTGAGCTTATTGCTGGCACAGCAGGCCAAATGGTCAATGGCCACGTGAGTTGGCCTGTATGAATGAACATGAGTGTTGGCTGTTTAAACAGTTGATTAAATAATGAGCAGCTTTAATAGAAATACATGGTCGGATGCGTAAATAATGATATACACTAATATAAATACATGGCCAGAGCAGCTGGCAAATGTACACAAGTTACTTGATTTTTGGATGATTTGAGCAAACAATTGTGTCAACAAGAGGCTCAGTGCTAATTGTGATTCTATCGACTGGACTGGACGGGAATTCAATTTCGATACGACAAAAAAAAACCGAACGTTTTCTGAGCGTGTTAAAGTCTCCGTTTTATCAATGTAAAAATTCATATAAAAATCTGTCAGAAGCTAAGTGGACATCTACAAAGCTCCAGAGAGATTGACAGAGGGAGAGTGGGAGAGAGAGAGAGAGAGAGAGAGAGAGAGATAGACAGAGAGAGGAGAGAGCGGAAATTGTTGCAGCACTTCAATCGCATTTGCATGCGATTGGATTCAATCATTCAATTTGTCCGGTCTCTTATTCAATTGATGGAGGAGAGGCGTGTGGGGGCGCCTGGTCGATTGGCCGAGCTGGGGATAGTGGCTAGGGCCAATGCATTGGTTTGGCGGCGACCAAGCAATTCATTTATGAAGCCTGAATGTTGCGTTCTTGTATTTATTTTGCGCACAAAGAGTTTTGTATGTAAGTACACACATTTTTGTTTTGCATTTATGCATACATGTATATACATATATGTATATGCACATATACATATAAATGTATAGAGGCGCCCTTAAACCAACAGCCATGCAGGCAACACTCCAGGCCAGGCCAGGCCCGGCCAGGCCATCCACAAACGATTCAGTTATTTTTTATGGTTTCTTGCGCCGTTTTGTTTGCTCTTTGTTGTTATTGTTTTTTTTTATTTATTTATATATATATGTATAAATATTGTTGCGTTAGTTAAAACATGCAAGTGCAATCGATAAACGTGCGTGGGCGGTGCCCATCTTTGGGCGCATTGCAGTCAAAGGGAAGCAATCAATGAGTACACACACACACACACACCCACACATGCACATATATATAGCCATGTGCCCGCTGGATTACAAGCAAGACGAGCGTGTGGCCCATCCCACAAACAAGAAAGTATCGGAAAGGCTCCATGAAATCGATTTAATCATAATCCAGCTTTTACTATTTATTGTTTTGAGCTATAGTATAAATATGGGGATGTATTAATACAAGCACAAAATATGATTCACATGCTTTTGTTGCTGCTGTTCGTGCTGCTCCTGCTCGTGCTGCTGTTGCTGCTGCTGCTGCTTCTGTTGTTGCTACTGTTGCTGTCGCTGGACGCCCACTTGACTTGGCTGGCATGCCCAGGGTTCGGGCATATTTATGGTTATAGTATGCATAACTGGAGGCAACCATAAAGTAATAATATGAAAGCGGCATGTCCCAAACCCCATTCCCATGCCCATGCCCATGCTCATTCCCCAAAACCCACTTACAGCGCAGCAGCTACCAGTGTTTCACTATGTATATGTATATATAGATATATGTCTAGCTGGAGGCGGCTGCATTGAAGCAGGAGGCGTGGCATTTGTAGTTCTCACAAGTATTGCTTGAGCAATCATTGATTTCGGTTCAACTTCGTTTTCTTATGCAAATACGCAAAGCATTTTCTATTTCAACTTGCTCTCCTGCTACTCTCTGTGCATGTGTGCATGTGTGTGTGTGTGTTTCAGTATGTGCGAGTTTTGTTGGAGTTAAAGCTACTGCTAGGGATAAGCACTTATTTGGATTTTATTTTAGTATTTATTAAAAAATATAACTTGAAGAAATCAAGTGGAAATAGGATTTTTGTTGAGTTGCGAGTGCACAACTCGGAATATACCCTAAGCCACAAAAGTTATCCTTGCTGAGGATTGATGAGAAAGCTTTTATTAATAATTCAGCATAAATACATATGTAGGTCAGACTTGAGCTCTGTTACAGTTCACTTAAAAGAAATACAGCCAATGTATTAATTCATCTCGAAGGCTTTCTTCTGTCTGTCACATCCTTGGCCTTTGTATGGTTATGACCGATGTCAACGATTCAATGGTTGCAGAGGTCTAACGAAATGCTAAATTGAATCTGAATTGTAAACTACATTGTGAATTGTTATTATTTTTCCACTTCTCCTGGTTTTGCTATTACAACCAATTGATATTCAATTACTCTCTACGTGGCTAATGCAGCTGAGGCTCTTTCAGCTACAAATTTGATCAAGAAAATATATAAAAATAAAATAAAAATAAATAAATGAAAATACAATCGAATTTAATTTTGGAATATTATTTATGAATGTGAAGAAAACGATTTACGAACAACAATCAATTGAGCAATATTGAATTTACATTTTCAACGTGCAATCATATGTCCATGAAGAGATATGCCAAATATTGCGCAGCAGAAGATTAATGCAACATTCTAATTTATTTAATATGCTGCTCGATTTTGAAAAAGATATGAAAACAAATCTGAAATCAAAAGGCCACAAATAAATTTATTTGCATTTTAAAATGAATGAAGTAATAACTTTTATGCTGCATTAAATATGTGTACATATATCTGTGTGTGTGTGGCTGTGTGTGTTTGTATGTTTTTATGCGCTGCGCAAACATTGTGCCAAGCATTTGATTTTATGGAAATTTTTGATTTGCAACAAGCAAAATAAATTGCATGCAATTTGTGGGCCGCATAAAAATGAGCAACATAAATCCAGTTACCGGTCAGCCCGACCCGCCCGGCCAGCCCAGTTGGCCGAATGCATATGAGTGCCGCCACAGTCAGCTTAGTCTGTTCACATTTTGTATCAAGTATCCGGATGCACAAATGTATAATTATATGGCGAAAGCAACAAAATGCTTCTAGCCACAAAACATGCCACACACCAAATTCGAACTTTGCCCCGCACCAGCAATTGTTGCTGTTGTTGGCTGTGTCTGGTCTATTTGCAGTTCGTTGTTGGCTTTGAGGGTGCTGCAGAAGCAACGCAATCATTGGAATTAACAATGGAAAAATCAGTGAAACATCTATAAAAAAAAATATCCAAGAGATGAGACTGCCAACAAACAGCCAAAATATATATTTATATATATGTATATAGTATATATACATATAGAAGGGGGCAACAATTTACTTTGGGGCCAAAGGCTATTGCCTGGCTGAATGCTGGGATTGTCCCTCGATGGGCGGGCGTGGCAGTGCGATGATGTACTAGTGATAAAAAATAATGAGCAAATTGTAGCAACAGCGTCTGGCAGTAAAACATCTTTGTGCTACTTTGTCTGGGTCAGTCGGTCGTTGATACAGCCGATGGGGTTGTTGCCAGATTGGTTGTTTGATCTGTTGTTGACGAACGCCGCCCAGATTGGGTGGCGCACTCAATGAATTGGGCGTAACAACAACAAATTGCCCTTTAAGCGAGCGTAGCAAATGAATTTCGAAAAAAATCTTGTCAACATACAGACACACACAGAGGCACACCCACACACACACAGAACAATCATTCCACGTGCATTGATAAAGCTACAGGGAGATGCGTCTAAAGAAAATGCCGGCACATTTTCGGTGCGAGAGCAACAACAGTGAACTCTAAATAACATGCACAATGCCAAGATAAACGGCCAGATGAGCAACAGCAACGGCAACAGCAACAGCAACAGCAACAACAAAAACAATGAGCCAGAGAACACTTTGGCCGAACAAAAGCCTTTGTACGTGTCAAGCACTCATTGCTGTCAAACATGCCGCACAGTTGACGATGACGAAACGCAATGCGGCAACGTGTGGGAAAACAATCTGTAACATTTTCGCCTTACGGCCAGTTCATGCCATGCCAGGCCATGCCATGCCGTGCCCTGCCGTGCCGTACCGTGCCCTGCCATGGCATGGCCGGGCGTGTTCAGCCAAAGTCAAGTCGACCAGTTTGTGTTTGTTGCTGCAGAGGTAGCTCATCTATTTAGCCAGGCGTTAGCATAGCACGCAAAATACCCAAAGTCAGCCTACCACAGCCGACCTCACCCCACCGCACGCCACCAGCTTACACAGCCAGCGTGCTCATGCCACGCTCAGCAGACTTTTCATCCGTGCCTCGCTGTTGACACTTGAGCCGGCTATCGGGCTCAATTGATGTGTAGGCAACCCCAGCAGCGCCTCCTTAGCCTCACGCATCAATCGACCCCCGCAGCTTGCAATCTGGCATTCGCACTCAAACGTTCGCACGTACACCCCCACACATATACATACATAACTAGTCTATGTGAGTCGCATCGTACTTATAGCTGGCAGTTTTGAAATCTGAGCACTTTGAGCAGCGACAACAACAACGACGACAACAACACTAACACAAACATCATCCACAACAACAATAGCAAATATTAATCGTTAACAATAAATAATCGTCTAGAGGAGCTTTTTGTTGTTAGTTGTTGTTGTTGTTGTTGTTGTTGTAGGCGCTGCTGCTTTATGCATTTGTAGTCACATTTGTAATACAATTGTTTATGCTTTTGCTTTTGCGGCTTCTTATTGTTGCTGTGTTTTTATGGTTTGTCGCACACACACACACGCACACACACACACATACACTCACACTTACCTCCAGGCTATCCAGCAAAGTGTGACATAGTTTATTGTTATTTTATTGGGACCTCTTTTGGGCTTTCGCTTGCTTTGTAAATAATTCGTGCTCGCCACGTTTATGGCGTGATTTCTTCAGCTATTCATGCGCCTTCACACTTGTGTCAATATATATATACAAATATATATATAAATATATATATTATATAAATATACACTTACATATACTCGTACGTACTGTTCATACGTTTTGGGTTTTGTATTACCAGCATAAGAAAAAAAGGAATTGAAATCCGAGTAGATGATTACATTTTATACGCTTGACTCTTGCTATGCGATACTAATTAGTGAGACAGACTTATTAAATTAAAAGGGTTTTCTTGACATGATTGGTGTAAGATTATACCGAAATGTGTTTAAATGATTCTCAACATATATTTATACATAAGATTTCAGTACAAGTAAACTCACGCATATATGCACATCATTATTCGCTTTGGATATCATACAGATGTAAATTGAATAAACAGTATTTCCTATTTAAACTCCTCAAATTATAATCAAACAGTAAACATTGATTATAATTGCTACGTTGGCCTATGCTATAGAATTTTTCATTCATAAACAATAAACAATTAATGATAGCATTACACTTGGCGCTAGCATAAAAAATTTAAAGTAATTTCTATTCATAATAAATTCAAAATAATAAAAAATAAGCAAAATATACTAATAAAGTATAATTTCCTCAGCTCAGCTCATATTCCATTTTTACAGCTAAGAATTTCTATGGCATGCGGAAGACAGACACCGGTGAGGTGTTTGCCTGGCAAAGGGTGGAAGCCATAGCTAACATTGCTAAGCCAGCAGGGCTTGTGGAATAAAATGGGAATTTAAGATTTAAAGGAATTAGTATCTTCTATAAAGTGCGTGCTCCTGGCAACAGCGCAAATAGCTATAATGGACTTTTTTTACATAGATTATTTACAGTTATTCAGCAAGTAAAACGTGAAGTGCATTATAGCTGGCTGGCTTTAATATAGTGCTTATCTCTCTTTTGCTCTAAATGCTTAGTTACTTTCTATGCCTTTACGGATTATACAAGTTACAGCTTGTCAGAGCTTTTCAGTAGTGTAACTAAATATACCTTTAATATTTTGCATTTTTGCCATAACTATATTTAGTCTCTGACCTCGACTAATTAGTTTATTTGTTGCCGTCAAGCCCTACTACATGCAATTACGGAAATACAAAACAGTAAACTAAATGAATATAGAAAAAAACATACACATACACACACACACACACATCAGCTTGTAAATACAGTTAGTTCACAGGTCAACAGCAGCAAGCGCATGAAATTTAAATCTCACGAATTCTTGCGACTATTTTCCATGTTTTCTGCAATGAGATCAAATGAAATAGTAATAAGTTCATGTTTTTAACAATTGATTCAATTATGTTGTTTTTATATTTTTAAACTTTGCATATTTTATGCACAAAAGAATTGCAATATTTGCATTTTTTAAGTGATTTTTTCGAACATGATGAAAATATTATTTTTGCAGTCAAAAGCACATCGACTCCCGATATTGAAATCGAGGCTTGAGGCAAAATATTCGTTTGTATGTATATTCATATAGCCATCTATTGTTCTTATTGTACTATTGTCCTTTAATCGAGTTCATTTTAAATGCAAAATATGCACGAAGTCTTCTTATATATTTCTACTGATTTTTGTTTTTACTTTAATCTGCTATATATGTTAAGAATTTTAGAAAAATTTCATTCTAATCTCAAAATGGGTTAAGGAATGGAAATATATTTCTGACAGTTTTCAGTAATTGGCTTAAAATTTGTAACTGGATATGTTTAGATTGTAAATAAACGATACATATATTTAAAATAATTGATTATATTATATATTATATATATATATATATATATATATATAAATTAATATATATATATATATATATATATATATAAATTAATTCTTTTTTTGTATCAAACAAGTAATAAAAATTGACTATAAAACAATTGCAGCTTTTAATAATGCAGTGCATAAGCTTACTATTATGCATCGCAGTTACTAGACCCAAAACCTATTGAAAATGTAGGAAAGCAGGGTATATTATTTATGTTAAAATGTATGTAACAGGCCGACAGAAAACAATTATTTGAATCTAGACTCAACCTATATATTTTAAAAATAAAATTAAATTTAATAACAATTGTTATTCAAGTAATATTTTATTCTATACGTGCTTGAGTTTATTCGTGCATATTTTGCTTCTTGGAATATTCGATTGGAATATCAGCTCATAGAAGCGCATCCCGCAGTCGAGCAGTCTCGACCAGAGCTCGCTTAATTGCTTATTATTATTATTTACATTTGTGTAAATTAAAGCAAAATATAGTTAACTGCGGAAAACCAGTGGCAGCCGCAACACAAATCAGCGCATTAGATTTAATAAAATTGTGAATTAAATACACAGCAGCAACGGCGAGTCAGGAGGAGACTATTTATTAAATTATGTACATTTATTCGTAGATAAATATTAACAAAACAAATATTGGCAGAGCAGCACGACAAAAATAAAAGTTTGTCGCTGTAAATAATAAATACGCTGCAATTCAAATGGCTTCAGGTTAATTGCGGTTCGATATTTATTTATATATTACATATTTATTTATTTATTCGTTTGATGTACTTTTTTATGCTTGTTTGTTTTTTTTTTGTAGGCCATTCCTCAGTCGATTTTGGCTGGAAGTGCGGCGCTAAAAAACCTATTAATTAATATAAATTACAAGTCTAACGGGCAATGTTTATTGCATGTTATTGTTGCAAATAGATTTTGTAAGGTCTCTTGCTTGTTGTTGTTGGTTTTTTTTACCGTTATTTAAATTAGTTTTTTGTGTACATGAGGTGGTTTTTTTTTGGACTTGTCATTGATAATGCGCGAATTATGTAATTAAAATTTCAGTGCGCGACTTATGTGGATTTTTGTTGTTTTTTTTGTTTTTTTTGTTTTCTTTTTGCGTGGGCTATTTTCAATGTTGAAATATTGGCCATAAATTAATTGGTGTAATAATTGCGCAACGAAACAATTGAATTTGATTTAGAAAATACGCGCACAAATCACAGAAAAAATTGAATCAGCTCAAGCGTCGCGGAATTGATTAAAGCGAAATTAAATTATAAGAAATTAATTACATTGCAAAATGTACATGGCATATAATTCAAATGATATAATGGGCAATAATTAAATTGCTTTTACGGTTGCAGCAGAGCAACCGGAGTAAGCTTGATGGACTGACTTCAACACACACACACACATACACACACAGATACACAGATTGATGGAATGCAATTGATTACAATGTAATACGTGCATATTGTTTGTGCAATGCCGCGTATACTTAATGTCTTATTTCGATTGTCGCTTAGCTGTTATCATTGAGCATTGAAAACTTTCATAATTAGGCATTACATGCAAAATGTGTCAGGCAGGCGTTTGCCTCAATCATGATGTATGACAGCTGTACGAGCATTTTGATATGATTGCTGTTGGGCATGTATGTATGTGGCAATGCGAAAGCTGGCTTTTAATATTTGCCTAACTGATAGGCAAATGTTATGGCCAGGCCCATAACATAACCAGCAATAGCAATGCGAACACAGCCAGTAAGCCAGCAACAACAACAATTCGGTTACACTCAGGTGCGCACAATGGATGTATCTTCATGTGCGTGAGTTTGCCTGTGTTTAAGTGGGCAGAGAGGTGTGGCGGGCACCGCAACCACAATGGCATCAATGAGGCGTATCAACCATGTGACGTTGACGCCAACGGTCATTAGCTTGAGCTCGGCTTCCCCACGCCCCCGCTCCGGGGCTTTACGCATGCGCAACACTTTGGCATTAGCTCGACAGATGTAAAGCTGATAAGAGCTGTCGGCTGGCATTGGGAATAACCAGATAGACAGAGACAGAGAGAGCCAGAGAGAGAGAGAGACACGTAGCATTGTAATTGAAAATGTTTTGTCTGCTTTGCATGAAACTCATAATTGAATAAATGGCATACATGTATAAGATTTCACACGTGCCCCCCCCCCCATCAAAATTGGCCAGAGCTAATTAGCATGGCAAGAACTTTTACAGTTCTATTCGAGTGCACTCTGTTGATGCAACTCGAATGGGCTTGTATCTCGGAAAATCAGAAAATCTCACGGTTGTACGCAATTAGCTGACCCCAACCTTTCACACCTCGTTGCTAACGATGCTGGCAAAGTGTTTCTCGCAATTAGTGGTAAACATTATCACTTTCGATGGCACTTGACTATTGTGCTATTTATTCAATGCATTTCAGTTAATAATTTGTTTATATTTTCGTAGCCATTTACGTATTTTTGAAAAAGATTTTCAAATAGTTTTCCCACCGCGCTTTATGTGCATTCTAATTGAAGTGCTTATGCACGTAAAATGAGCAAACTCAATATCACAGTGTCTACAAATAATTACGTATACGCATTCGCATTTGGCTGTATTAATTAAAGCTAAGCACACACACAGATACACACACACACACAGACCTACTCAGAAGCATCCCCCAGACACACATAGACATATTAGAGCTGCTAATAATTGAGATTCCCCTGCGTTTGGGGCCATCATGAATATGTTGCTGCTGCAAGCGTGGACCATTAATGTGCCGCCATAAACTAGAAGCTGTCACAAGCCACTCAATTTCAATACCATTGCGGCTCATAAAATGACGCATCAATATAATCGAAATGATCATTATCCGGACAGTGGGAGTGGCAGCTGGGCCAGACAGCTTCAGCAAGCAGCATAAAAACTATAATCAATATCCATATCCATTAGCGTTATCGTATCAACGAACTCAAATAATAACAACGTACATATGTCTGTGTGCACCGCAGACGACCGCAGAGATAACAGCTTCAGTCCCGGTCCCGTTGCCGTTCCCGGTCC
>NW_022045864.1:0-11977 GCF_001654015.2 Drosophila navojoa
ACCGAGGTGGAGCTGGATGTTCTCACTGGTAACTATCTGATCAATCGTGTGGATCTGCTCGAGGATACTGGCGAGAGCTTGAATCCAAATGTGGATATTGGCCAGATCGAGGGTGCCTTTATGATGGGACTTGGTTATTGGATCAGCGAGCAGATCGTGGTCAATAAGGAGACAGGCGAGTGCTTGACAAATCGCACTTGGAACTACAAGCCGCCCGGTGCCAAGGATATACCCATTGATCTGCGCATCGAACTGCTTCCCAAGAGCCCCAACAAGGCGGGCTTCATGCGCTCAAAGGGTGAGTCCTACTACAGATTGTACTTTACATGGATGACTTACTTTAACATTTACTTTTATGTACAGCTACTGGAGAGCCTGCCATTTGCCTGGCCATTGCCGTGGCTTTTGCCCTGCAGCAGGCGCTGCAATCGGCACGCGATGATGCCGGCCTGCCCAAGACGTGGATTACGCTGAATGCGCCCATGACGCCAGAGCTGCTGGTTCTATACGCGGGCACCGAACCTTCTCAGCTCAGACTGAGCTAAGGTCATGCCTCAACGAACTCGTCCCAACTTTTTATTAGGGAAGACCTATACAAAGACGGCGCGTGAGAAGCGGCACGTGGCGATGGGAACGCGCCGATAAGCACGAGCTTTATATATAGAAATAGATAACTCAATATATATATGTGTGTATGTATATGTATATGTATACTGCACATCTTGTTTTATGCACAATAAATTAGAGACTTATCCAACGCAAATCCAAATGACATTCATTGTAAATGCCCCGGGCGGGCTAACAGCTTTGGCCAGCTATTGCCCAAAGTGGCCAAGTGGCATTTTCTATTTTCCTTTGCTCTGTGTGCTGTTTTTTTTTTTTTACGTGTTATTTTTTAGTGCTTAACACCTTAACACCAGCGTAGACCACCCCCGCCAGCCCTGGCGTGCACAACACACACACAACGAGCTCTTCATTAATTTTAAAATACAATTTTTGTAAGGAAATTTTATGCCACACGAAGCGTTAAGTGAATCCTGTCTGACACCAGGGGGCTCTTCATCGAGGGTTGCATCGCTTTTAATTCAGTGGTGCGGTGGGGGTTACGGTTCAGCTCGTTTGCCAGTTCAAATAGGTCTTCCTTAGCGATAACACCAACATGGCTGTTAATGAGCAGCACATAAATTATACTAATGATTGGACTACGGCGAGATGGATCCATTTCAAATACTATTAAGTGAACTTTCTATTTGAGCAATTATTGTGAGAGAGGAACAATTATATATCCACATCTACATAGGTTGTAAAAAGCAAACCATAATAATCTTTATTATAAACATATTTTTCCCAATCTTATATTCATCAATTGCGCACATAAGATTACAATAAAGGGAAGATTTAGAGCTATAATATGTACCTATTTTAGGATAAACATTTGAGAACTAAACTGTTAATTTATATTGCTTATATATTAAGAAAATCGTATATAGATTTGGTAAAATATTGGATCAGCGATCTATTCAATCTTAAATCCAATCTTAAAGAGGCTGTTAACGGGAACCGGTTGATGGAACATTAGGCAATATTACATTCGAAGACAATGATGTATATATTAATCTCCAAACATATCAAAAGTTAGACTGCAAATTTACGATACTTAAAGCTCTCCAGCTGTAGTTAAAGCATCGCAAATGCCAACACTGCGCCACGCCCACGGACTCGATAGAAGCGCCGAAAAAAGTCGCAGTTACGAGAAATGGGCAAACAAAATCAGCGCATGCAAAAGCAAATAGTTGATATTCGGGAATGGGACACAGGCACAAGCTCAGGTCCAGGCTCAGGCACAGGCAGCGGCACAGGCAGCGGCTGCAGCAGAGGTCCAGTCAGACGGACCCATTTGCCGATAATCAGAGAACGCATTTGCATATAAACATGTTGTTGGGTCTGATGTTCGCATGCAAATGAAAACATTAGCGGCATACGCGCATTCGCATGCACACACACACACACACACACACACAGATACAGATACAAATGTATATAGTGGCAACTGCTGAGCTATACAGTTACAGTTACAGAAATGCAGGGCTGGCACTCTGTCTGGCACAGGCCGGCTTAAATTTATATATATTTCAATTAAAATTTTACACACGAATAAATGCACAGCCACGCCCAGCACATTAGACCAGCTGCCCCAGCTCATCCCGTCTGGCACTCTGCAACTTGTGTCGCGTTTGTTTATGAGCGTCTGAAGGCCAACATCAACAGACGCCAGACAGAGGCCAGCGACAATGCCGTAAAGTGCCACTGCACACGAGTCCAGGTCCGTATCCGTGTCCATGTCCGTATCCGTGTCCGCGTCCGCGTACGAGTCTGGGTCCAGGGATCAGTCCTGCCTGCCTGTTTGCCTGCCTGTCACTGCCCGGCTGGGAGTGTGAGCTGCTCGTCAAGTATTCCACATGGGCGTTGATGCTGCAGCGAAAACTTGGCATTGTGTCCAAATAGTTGCTCTTTGATGCTGAAAATATATGTATTCTCATTCACGCTGTCTGCCATTCGAAGTGAATCTGTGAATCAGAAAGAAAGTGTTGAAAGTTGCAGTCTGTGAAACGTTTACGAATACCAAAGGCCATAAGCACTCAACTGAAAAGTCAACGATGAAAGGAAATTCATCTATGTACATACATACATACAGTATGTATGTATATGCATAGCTGGCCGGACTGACAAATAAAATACCCCCATCGGGTTGGTGATACTAATGTTATAATGTGTTGTACTTTTTATAGGCTATTTTAATTTAAGTTGACTCTAGTTTTGTCAATATCTTTAAATAAATAATAAATAGTGGGTATAGAAAAATATTTATGCATGAAATAGACTAAGCTCTGACTTTAACTGATCAACGAGCCTGTCAAATCCTTCTTTCTGAGTGAAAGAAATAACTTAACCATTATATGGTCATACAATGAAGGTTTATATTGGCGCTGCCAGACTGTCGATGTGGCTTATAAAGTGTTGCCTGACGCTCAGATTATTTGATATCAATTCCACTTGCCTAATTAGCAAAACTTTCAATAGGTTTTGATTGTATGCAATAGTTGAGCTGGAGTCAAAAGAATTTCAATAGCTTGTCTCATTAAGTATACAAATTCTATAACAGTTCATTGCAGTCTATGGTCTACTAGTGCCTAAGCCATCTCTAATCAAAAACTGAAATGAAGAAGCTGCACCTGAGCTCCAACTATAATTACAGCCAGACAATGCAATGTCCCATTAATAATTCAAATACTTGATTAGCCAAGGTTTACTATTCAATGCATTCTGCAAAAAGAGCTAAGCTCTTGACAGCGTTGCCAGACGCTCGCTCAGTGCTACCACTACATTTGCATGGCTCGCCTGGCTGGGGATTCCATTTCAAGCACGTGCACAATGAACGTCCTGAACTTGAACTTGGCAACTGTAATAATAATGCACGCTCTGCGACCGGACCCAAAAACTGGCAACTGGGCTTCACTTTTGCATAGCTGCTGCTTCTTTCATTTTTTCCGTCCATTTCCTCTCTCTCTCTCTGTCTCTGTCTCTCCAGCTGTCTCGTTCCCTATGTTGCTTTTGTCTGTGCCATGCATTTCAAATTCTAAGCAAATTTGTCGTCTGGGGGCGCCGGGCGAAACATTTTATGAGCGTGTGCGCGATGCAGCGCCTCAGATACGAACAGACCAGGCAACGTCTGCTATAGCAGCAGCAGGAGGAGCGGCAGCAAGAGTAGCAGCAGCGGCAGCAGCAAACTGCTCCAGTTTGTGCAGCAGCATGAAGGAGAGTTGGAGAAGATGGTGTCATGTCTGCCTGTGGCACACACACAAAGATGTCCTGGTGTGATTTATCGCCGGCGTTGCCAGGATAATGGCCACGTATTATAATAATGCCGCGCCATGGCGTATGCTTATCGCTGTCGAGGACGCAGCAGCGTCAACGTCTAGACGTCCTGCGGTGCAGCCTGGACGAAGGATATTGCACGGCAGCGTTTGCACCAGCAAAACTCTCAGCTCTCGTTGCTTTTTCAACAGGCGTTCAAGCATTTGCATTCCTATTGCAGTTTATTAAATAGGAAAAACCCCAAAATTAAGTACATCATTTTAGTTGAGTTTCTTGTTGATGCCGACTGTGTACAAGTGTGTGCATGCGTGTGCTAGTGTGTGTGTGTGTGTGTGTGTGTGTGTCTGGCGCATATCCTGTGGGCTACATAATTTACAAGCCCTGCATGAAAGCCGTTGTTGAATTTTACGCCGCAGCGAACGTCTTTGGCCAGCAGACGGACTCGATTCGTGAGCCAAATATATAAAATTTACGCAAACCCATATGAGAGTTAGACTGTATCAGTATGTGTGCGTGCGAGTGTGTGTGTGTGCCGTATCCTTTTGCACATAATGCCAACTGCAATACTCGCAAATACAAAGCAAACTTATATAAATATATATATACGATTTCATGGCTTTGCATGCATATAGTCATTAAAATTTCGTTTTGGGCCTGGCATGTCCTTGCCATGCCATTTTGTTATCCTTGTGTGTTAGGGCTTAGAGAAACCAACTGCTCCCAAGTGTCTGGCGAACAAAAGGGAAAAAAGCCAAACAATAGCTGAAATCTAGCAAAGCAGCCACAGATCTAAGCGTTCAGCTATTTAAAGGATTCACAAGGAATTTTTGTTATAATATTTTAGAGTTAAAGTCAATTTTATATTATTAAATATTATCAAATTATTAGAGTCAGGTCAGTTCTTGAACTACTTGATGTAGTTTAAATAAATCAATTTATTTATATATTAAATATTCATTCTTTAGCTGCCATTTGTCAATAAATTTCTTTGGGTTCCAGCACATATTCATGTCTATGCCAATGAACTTTTTCCTAATTCAAGAACTAAAATATCCGCTTCAGACATATTGTAGTCCGAAATCGATAGGTTTGCGTCTGGATCAAAATTCAATCCAATAGGTTCAATAGGCGCTTGAAGATTGCAAACGGAGAGGTCCGTCTTAACAATATACAAGGGCTGGGTTGTGGGGCCCAATTCCAGCCGCTGCCCGAAAAACAAGCCATTGGACCTTGGACTATCTATTGGATATATAGATAATATAATATAGAAAGCTTACAAGTATATGTACATATTTACGTCGCAAATTCTTTAGCTTACCGAATGTGTTTATAGTTGCCAAGGAGCCAAGCGCCTGAGCCAGCAGCTGATTCAAACTTAAGCGGTTTTTCATTTTCCTTAGAGAGAAAATTGATTATTAATTTTAGATAAATTAACAAAAATGTAAACTCAACTAAATTCAGAAAAAGCAATGTCCGACGTAGAGTTTCGTGCCCAATTATCGAATTTTGACAGCAAAAGCAGGGCTGCCAAAGAGACCATGGGCGCCTGAGCTATCGATAGTCCAGGCAATTTTTTTGCATAGCCAGACAATCAATAAATCGCTTCTGAGAATTTTAATTAAATTTAAGTCCAAATGGGACTTAATATCGGCTGCTTTTTTCATTATTGAAAAAAAAATTGCAATATTCGAGTTTTTTCAATAACAAATCCGGAAAGGACACGTCTCAGTTGCATGGCCCCAGACAAATGCCGCGAATCAGCGACAGCCACAACAGCAAAGGTAATGGCGAAGGACAGCGACAGCAGCCGTAACTCACTCAGTCTACAAATATGCTAAAGGAATCATCAGCCAGCCACACGGCAGCAGTAGCACAATGATAGCGGCATTCGCTTGCCGAAAAAAAAGAGAGAATAGCCACGGTTATTTGTTATACTCTACGTTTGGAAGCAAGAAAGTATATACGACTATGCTTTACCTATTTTTCCTTCATATAAACTTACTCGCTAATCAGCTTCTCTCACAGTTCTAAAACAAAAGTCCAACAAAATATGTTTTCGAATATATTAAATTTGTAATCTAGGTTTTCTATTTTATTAAGTTATCTATATTATTAATTTAATTAACATTCAACTTAAATTATTTATTATTCCTTTAAACTTTAGGCTGATCATAACATAGTTGTGCTTCTCTCTTTCGATAATTGTTTAAGGAATTAAGAATGTAAACAATTCTATGCTTGGACTTTTTTTAAAAACCAATTTTTTTTTTTACACTAAGCAAAAATATTATTTAGCTCTAAAAATAAATTTATGTATTTATTTCAAGTTAGTTTTTTTTATTTATTTATTTATTATCTTTACAGTGCAACAAAATTTTTAAATTATATATTTAAAGTCTATTATAAAATTGTATTATATATTTTAAATTCGTGAAGCGCATTGAATTCACTAAAAATAATAAATATTTTTGACTAAATTTATACAAATAATTATGTGTAATTTCTTAAAGAGTAAGCACAGATAGCATAACCGCTTCTTTTGCGTGAGATGCATCGGAATTAATACTTGGCTTCCCTTTGCATTTAAGTACATTGAAATTTGCATTGAAAGTTGTTGGAGGCATCTTTTGGCAGGCCAATAATTGAATCAATTTAATGCAGGCGCTGCTGGGGGCGCAGCAGAATTTGCGTCCACGCCCCCTCTCGATTCACTGGCTGAGTCGCTACTCGAGCCACTCATCACCGCATCCACAACACTCGCAACTCATTGAAAATAAAAATGAAATCAATTATGTTGAAACTTTTTGAGCGTTCGCACCGCCGGCTATGTTGTAATTAATACAAAATGCCATGGACCAGAGAGGATAGAGAAAGCAGAGAGTGAGAGTGTGAGTGTGAGTGTGAGTGTGAGAGTGCTTGCCAGCAGCAGCAGTGCCCATGCGCTCCATCTCCCTGCCCCGGCACGCACCGAGAATTGAGCCCAGGGCATGCCAAAAGTTGAGTACTTGCCCCAAACTCAATTTGAGAAAAATTTCATTTACGATTGCCATCGCCATCGCCATCGCCATCGCAATGCCAGCCTCTTGCCTCTTGCCACCGCTTTGAGCTCCGTGTGAGTGGACAGTTGTTGGCACTGGCTGGGCTGGTCTGGGCCTGGCCAACAGCAAGGCCTGTGCCAATTGTTGTGTTTATTAATTTAATTTGAGAGTCGCGCCCCACGTACGACGCGTCGCTGCCTGGAGGCATCATCCGCAGCAGCTGTGGACAGTTGCGGCTGGAGCACAGCTTTTCCACACTTTTCCTTTATTTTTCCATTTTTTTTTTTTAGCGGAGGATTTGGTGGTTAACCTAAATGTGCTGATCTGATAAGAGATGATTCACAGTTTCAGTTAGCTAGCTGAGGGCGTCAATGCGGAATTGAATGAATCGAGCGACAGCACCGAAATGGAATACTAATTTAAGAATATATAGTATTTTTTTGGTATATTTTTATAAATATTTCGGTATACCTATATTGGCAAAATATGTATATAAGAACTAAGAGTAATATAATTACATATTAAGATCCAAGTTTTCTTTAACTAAACTATTATAATCCACGCATGTAAAGCCATTTAATCATATTGTATTAGTAAGTATTAGTAAGTAATACTTACTTACTATTTGATACATACTAACAATATTTACTTCCTTATTCATTTCCAATCAGTACTCTGCGCCCATAGAATAGCGAAATACAACTAAGATCATTTCTATGCGATGATAGTCTAGGTCCTTGGAAACTATACCATTAAATTGGATGGCTTCCTTCTTCTATCGATATTGCAATTCGAGTGGGAAACACTTAAGCACGTGCCATTGGTTCCACCTCACCGCATTCGTTTGCTAATCAAATGCTAAGTGGATATTCATAATCACGCAAGCCCGAGAGACGGCGAATCATTGATTTACCCCGTCGAGTCATTTACAAGAAATGCTCAATAAATCAAGAGAGGCAGATAAGCGAAAATATGCTCCAACAGAAACTTGAATACCCTTACGAAATTTTGTATAGAGTGTAATATATTTTGAGTAAATATTCAAAAATAAATATGTAAGTAAATAAATAAAGAAATAAAAAAAATATTAATATATATGTACATATACATATATATTAGTTAAGCAACAAATCAAATAATAATATAACTAAAAAAAAATTATAAAAAATAAATAAAATATTAAAAATATATTTTTAAAAAATCAATAAACTTATGAAAATAGTTTCAATTAAATAAAATAAATTATAAGTAAATCAAGTATATTAAAATCTGGTATATAAAAATATTTATTATGGGTTTATAATACATATATTCGCCATAAAATATAATACAGTTATCGCTCATACATATACTGTCAAACAGTTTCACTATGATATACTTTATTTTGTTATATTTTATCAAGATGATGCTTGCTCACAGAGCCAACAGGTTGTACACCAAATGCAACGGTTCTCAGCTTGAGGTGCAGTGTATAACGCGCAATTTGTTGTAAATTTGCAAAGCATTTAGCATTGATTGGGCTGCATTGAGGTAGGTAGATACCAGATACCAGTTACGAATGGCCCGCTGCTCGTTGCCAGTTGTCAGTTGGCAGTTGGCAGTTGGCTGTTGGCAGTTTACAGTTTGCAGTTGGTAGATAGGTGGCTGGCTGGCCAAGTCATAAAGTCAGGGCCAACACTTTTAGTTAACAGCGCATGTGGCTGGGGCATTTGTCAACGGCAGCGACGTGTCGGCAACTTCAACGCCAACGCAAAAGACGTCAACGGCGACACGTTCTAAATGCTGTTGCACCCCACCTCTCTCCGCTGCTCTTACGCTGCCATGCACTCCCCGCGCAATCTGCGTGGCGCCCACCTTTTGCCCGATTGGCGAGGGGAAGGAAAAAAAAACTATAAACAATTTATGCGTTTGGGATGTCTTCTACTTGCGCTACCTGCCCCAAGCCCAAACCCAAGCGCTGCGCTGTGCAACTGCAGCTGTGTCAACATGCAGCGCATGCCAAGCGCCTTTGCATTTGTTGTCAACTGCGCTTGGGGCAGCCAGAACGAAAGAGGGAGAGAGCAAGTGAGAGAGAGAGAGAGAGAGAGATGGAGAGAGATGACTTGTACTCGTATTGCATTACAGCTTTTTAAGAGTTGCATGGAGAAGCAAGTAGAAGGGGCGGAAGGGTGGTGGGGCTGCTGGCAACATTGTGAACTAGTTTTTGATTTGCCTGCAACGGCGCAACTTTGTTGCACATTGTTGCACTTGAACTTATGCCCCACGGCTATATTTGGGGCTAATTATTCGCCAGGCACTCGCCGGGCAACTTTGTTGGTGCCGCTCGTATAATTTACAAAATTTGCAAACAACAACAGTAACACTAAGAGCAACAGCAGCAGCAGCAGAGAAGAAGCAGCTGAAGAAGCTGAAGCAGAAGAAGAAGCAACAACGACCCTCGTTGAAAGTTTAACAAGTGTTAACTTTGCCATTTTCATTCTCATTTTCATTCGCATTCTCATTTCTTTGGTTTTATTCATTTTGCCAGATAAGCGCCAAAGAGCCAAAGCGCCAAAGCGCAGCGAGCCAGCGAAAAATACAATAACAAAAGAGTTGGCAGCCTGGCGAGTGGGGCTAGCCGCAAAGCGTGGCTAGCGATTTGTGGCAGCTGCTCCTGCTGTTTCTCCTGCTCCTCCTGCTGCTGCTGCTGCTGCTGCTGCTGCTGCTGCTGCTGTAGCTAGCAACTGGAGCCAAATCATTTTAAATGACCGCAAGTGTGTAATTAAAGTGCAGCGCGTAATAACAATAATAATAACAAGACTAACAACAACAACAACAGCAACAATGGCGCATAAAAGTTAGGGCAATCAGCTTTTCCAGCGCTTTTCTTTGCTTTGCTTTTCATTGACAGAATGTTGAGCAGACGCCACAATCGGAATACAATTTATGCATTGCCCTAATAAGCTGATAAACTTCAACATTACTTACCGTTGCAGAGTTTATGAAAGTTATTTACATATATATTTGCTAACTGGAGTGATATTGATTTAATAGACACTGATTCAAACTGACAAGTAACAGATGACAATGAAAAGATTTATATTAATGATCTAAAGATATAGTATAAAATAATAAATAATTCAATTTAAATAAAATTCAATTTTTGTTCAAGAACTATGTGAACTTTGGGACTCCTCTAAACAAAAATTTTAATATACAATAATTGTATAGATTTTCATGAAAATAAATACGAATAAGCAAACTCAAGCTCTTAAGCTGCGCAAGATATAATTGAATAACCGTAGATCAATAATGATCTTATTGAAACAGAAATAACTATAGGATCATCTGATATTTAATAATGTTGAAGAGGCGTAGAATGATGGGAAAGGCAGCCTTACAGGATATCTCCCTATCAAAACCCTAAATAAAACCTACTCAATTCTTATTTATTTATGATTTTTAATTATTTCATACATTATATACATATATGGTATATCCCATCCCAAATACATATATATAGTATATCCCATCTTGTATATCTTTATATGTATTTTTTTATCTACCCAATCAATTTGCATAAAGTCTTTATGTATTTTCCTAACCGTTCCAATCCATTCGCTAAAAAAATGGAGCAACGCGCTAATTTTTGCCGTTTTCAATAAACTCGATTTTATAATTCAGTTATGTGAAAAACTTTTGTAGTTTAGAGTGTATCAAAAATTAGTTTATCCAGCTTAATCGAATTATTAAGTTTATTTTTGTGGCTAACAGCAGAAATAACAATCGAACAATTTGCAAAATTGAATCATTTGCATTTTGCTGCTGATTTCAGAACCTCAAACCATATAGAGATTATATGTATAGGAGCTCAGACAACTTCCGTTAGTCGGTTTCCGCTGAACGCATCGAAAATAATAATAGTAATAAATAAAATAAATAAAAAACGTTTTTAAATCGTGTGGCAACGCTTGTGATCCATTTGAATCGTGGATTTGCCCAAGAGCCACGTTTCATGTGTATTTAAAATCGTTAAAAATAATCTGCAAATTGTGAATTTTTAATGCATTTCCATGTCTGCGGCGATTCGTTGTTCATTCACAGTCAGCCGGTCCCCCAGAGGCGTGGCCTCCGGGCAATAATGCCGTCTGGTGGGCGCGTCGCCGTCTGGTCATCGTCCACAGGACCTCAAAGTGGAGCTGCAGCTGGAACTGGTGCTGGAACTGGCATTGTACTCCTCAGCATCGTCATCATCATTTGCATTTATTGTTTTTGTGCCTTTGTGTGCGAAAAGTGATCAGCGATTGTGCCTAGCACTTGCCAGAGCACCGCACAATGCTCCGCATATCCACATACACATATACATATACATCGATATGCATATATGTATATGCATGTGTTTGTATGTCTGTCTGCTTGTGGCACACGCATGGCCCATTGCGTCGCCTGTTGTGCATTGATTGTACGGCGGAAGTGTTGTGGCGGAATTAAAATAAATAAATGCATTTCATTTCCATTGGTAGAACGGTGCAGCAGCAGCAACAACAACAACAGCTATAGCTAAAGCTGCAATGCGTATACGCAGGGTAGGACAGCGCGGGATGTATATGGAGTGAATCGTGTGCCATTCTGGCTTGTTGCTTCATTTGTTGCACATTAAACAATGCCACAAATGAGTCACTCTTTAAATTGGTGCGACGAGGAAATTCATTATTCTTGCTTGACTTTTAGTGGAGGAAAAGTTTATGCGGAGAAATCATTTATTAATTGCTGAAAATGATCGTTTTCCATTTTTTTTAACAATTTGGCTTGTAAATCTAATTTAAATGTACAAAAAAATATATATATAAGCTCTAAAGCTTTTAAAATAATGAAAAATAACTTAATTAATAAAATGGAATGCTGAGAATGCTGAGAGTTATTTAATAATAACAATAATAATCTATAATAAATAAACTAAAAGCAAATCATATATAAAATCATATACATATATTGTGAAGTAATTTGTTGCTTCATTTTAAATATATTTTAAATAAAAACAAGAAAGAAAGCTCTAGTCGAGACTGCTCGACTACGAGATCCCC
>NW_022045864.1:11987-42027 GCF_001654015.2 Drosophila navojoa
AGAATATATATACTTTGTGGGGTCTGCCACGCCTCCTTCTGCCTGTTACATACTTTTAACAAAACCATTATACCCTGATTTCCCATTTTCAATGGGTTCAGGGTATAAAAATAATAAACAAACTATAAGTAAATCATATATGCATATTGTAAATTCTTAAGTAAATTTTTACTTCATAAATAAATTGCAAATAATAATCAAACTATAAGTAAATCATATATGTATATTGTAAATTCTTAATTTAATTTTTACTTAACTTTGAATTCATATATTTAAATAAACTTCAAATACTTCTTGAACCCCCTTAACTCCAAATTGCGACACCGATAGCCATATTATGTTTACGTTGATTTCCAAATACGTCGATTAAGCCAAGTGGCCCCGAAATGTATGCCACACTTCGCTTTAAGCCAACTGCCATTTGCAAATCAGGTTCTATTGATTTTGTACAAATTTAGCCCAGGTTTGCGCCTCATTTAATCAAAAAAAGGGAGATTTCATATGCCGCCTAGCGTATTCGTATTAGTTGAAACCAGAAGCGAATCGAATCGACTCGCAGGTTGCTTTGAAGTCTCATTAGTGGTGCGGTTGCCAGGTGATGGAGACAGGGCAGAAGTCGAGGGTTAGCTATATAAGAGATGCGATACATTTCACTGCCTATTGAAGCACACACACACACACACACACACACACATATCTATATATGTAAGGGTATTCTATACACACGTCTCGGTAACTGTAACTGTAACTGTATCGATATCGCCCCACAAGCTACACGTGATTCTCAGGTAAGCATTACAAATATCCAAACATAATTTGTAAACATTTCCTATTTATCTAGAGGCATTCGAGACCAAAATGAAGCCAATGGTTTCTTTGGTTCCTTGGTTTCGTATTACCTATTAGAAGCATTTGGGGTATTTGATTGGCAGCGTTCCATTAAAGCACTCAAGTAGCTCTCCCCACTGTCGCTGTCCTTCCCATTCTCTCGCTTGAGTTATGACAGTACTTAATGGTAAAATTAATTACCATAAATATGTCAATTATAGAGCAAAGAGTGAATTGTATGCACGTCAGCGCCATCATCGGTCATCGGTGAATGGAACTTTTGGCTGCCATTATATGGCAGCAATGACCGCATATACTTCACTGAAGTGTTGCGGTGCCACTTGCGTTAATCAGCCATTAAATATATACATTATTTGCATATTGTAAATTAAGTGTCCGGGCTGAGCTTTAAATTTCTGCATATGCCGTCTCTGAAATATATTTGTTTGATTGGCAGACTGACTGAATTACTGATGGCTGATCAGAGCTGTAATTATGTTTGTGCTTAACTGCTTTAATATACGTATTGCTATTGACGTATTCAACGGTTTCACACGATTTCAAACAGTACAAAATATTGATCGATAAGTGAAACAGACATTGATATAGAGAAAGTAGCAATGCATAAAGTTGCTTAATCACTCTTCTCTGCGATTCAGTTGATTACGAATTGTTAATAAATATTAAAAATCTCCTAAATTCACTTAAAGCTGATAAGGTTTGCCCTTATCATTATCAATCACCATTTTAGCCACGCCTCATTATATTTATTTTTCCCTTACAAATCGTTTTCTTACCACTGCTATTTTGGTCAGTCCTATTTCTCATAATTCTGATTAAGTGTATTATCTATCAATTACATTTATATTTATACTTTCCAACTATTATCTTCAAGTTAAATTGTGCATTTTCCGATTGGCTGAGAGCACTCCATCATATTCTTGTTTCCTTTTGTAGGACTGGCCGCAAGGGCTTTCGTCTATAAATACCCATAACAAATTTCTTACCTCAACAACAATTACAACTTTTGCTTTAGCCTCACATTCTATTTTTTCCTTTGGTATTTTTGTTTTGTCGGTCGGCGCAAAACTTTTCACACAAGCGGCGAAAAAAATAAAAAAAGTTTTCAATGCTGCCGCATATTAAACACACACACACAAACTTATGCAAGTATGTGTTTGTATTTTATGTAATACTTTATTTACTATATAAATACATGTATATGTATGTGTGTGTGTGTGTGTGTGGATATAGAAAGAAGGCAAAGCTTTGCATTTTTGCCTAACTTTTGCATTTTTGGGTCTAAAAGTTTTGTTGTATTTTTGCAACATGCGCAAAATACGATTGTTGCTGTTGTTGTTGTATTAGTAATTGTTGTTGTTAAGACTCTCGGCATTTACTTTAATGCGCAGACAAAGTGGCAAGCAAAGTTTACGAGCCCAACTCCAGTCCAGTAGCCAGTCCCAATCTAATATAGCAGGTACAGCATTTTGGCCAGTGCACAAAATCCAACTTTTACTATGGCTAATAATGCCGCATAAACTTGCCACAGGTTGCCAGCGCTGTTTCCTTTCGTTCTTTTACTTTTTCCATACCCTGTAAGGCTGTAAAGATGTGCTGAAAGGTTGTTAGATAATGCAGATAATACTGGATGTAATATAAATTATAAAGTCAAAGATCCAGTTGAATAAATCCCTTTCGGAATCCTCTTTGTCGATAGAAAAAATTTATAAAAATATATAGATATGCTTGGACTTGGCTTAATTAATCTACATTATTTTATATCTAGTACTTTTACCTATTTAAAAATCTTTAGGTTGGCTAGTAAAAATTCCTTCAATGAGTCCTAATATTTATGCAAGAAAAAGAAGTTTGAGCTATTTAAGGGCATCCCATGTTCGCATTTGGAGCTCAGCTTGCTCGGCATGTTTAATTTTCTGCGTTTGCATGAAGCTGGAATAGAAGTTTGTGGCTTGCTTTTATGAGCAAGTTTTCGGCCCTGGCTTCAACACGAAAATTATGAAAGTCGGCCTCAACAACTTCGTGGTGTGCGTGACTCCTCGGGGTCACATTAACATGTATTTGTGCTAAAAGTGTTATTAGATTTTAGTTTGAAGTCAAGTGTAGCTGTTTATATCACATACACACACACCCATACACACACACATATATATACATATACAGACACACCCAGTCACTTCTGTTAAGATATACCGGCCTTGGGGCGTGACTCACATGTTTGTCGCTTGTCCAAATCTTAGTCCTTGGCCAAGGCACATTATGTTTGCGTATGGGCCGGGACTGCAGTAAAGTTTTATTCGACCAACATAAAGCAAAAGTGCTTTCGAGTTGACTTAACATATTGCAGGGCTTTATGGCACTCGCAATTCCCATTGAGAACGGGGTACAGCCAGCTCGACTCACAGCTCTTATAAAATCAACTTTAAAGCGTGCCAACACTTAACGTAGCGATAAAGATAACGTTTTCAAGACTATATACATATGTATGTATGTATGTATGTATATGCCCACACTATGTAGTCACAAAGCGGAATGCAAAGCTCTATAAATACATGATTAAAGATAAAGTAAACATACTTGTTTCTATACGTAGTTATACATCGATTTTACTATCAATAAAATTCTTCAGACTCTATCGAAAATTAAAAATTATTCATATGTTTTGCATGTACTTTAATTTACTGATTTATTCTATACTATTATTATTATTTCTTTAATCTTGCAATGACAATAATTTTAAAGCTTAAAGTCAGACTCATCATCCCTTGGCCTTTTTTTAGCCGCTTTGATCCTTTCGCATGGCTTTCTGTTCAGTCCTAATGACAGCGTAAACAAATTTCAGTCAAAGCCAACGCCAAGCAACCAATTTTAATTGCAAAACTAAAAGTTTGGCTCCATCGCAAATGTCAATCATAAACAGAGTTTGGGTTTGAGGAGGAGCCGCTGTCTGCTGGCCAGCGAGTTGGCAAAACTAATTTTAAGCGCTGAAATTACGAGCATCAGCAAAAACAAAGTAAAACAAATAGAATAAAGCAAAAAGCACTAGAAAGTGCTGCTGCATCAAAAAAAATATATATATATGTATATATATATACAAGCAAATTCCAAATCGATATCGATGCGTTGACATTCAGTAAAATGGCTAGACTTTGGCCCTGAAGTGGACAGTTGAACAGTTGAATCAATGCCAAAGGACAACGGCCTGCTATGGATTTTATTTTTGCTTTCTATGGGTGCTTTTCATTTTTTTTTTTTTTCTTTCTTTTTTTTGTTTGTCGCATTGACACGTCAGTGTCATTAAAAAACCAAGAGACAGTTTGAAATTAAATAAAAATGTGATTATGCGTCATAAATATCGCAATGCAGGCAGACGACAGCACATTTTGTCTTTCATTTTGATACACAAATAAATTGTTGTTTTTTTTTTTTCTCTTTTTGTTTTACTCATAAAACAGACAGAAACGAGTATAATAAAATTGGAGTATATTGGAGTATTGGAGGAATCGCCAATACAAATGTGCGATGGCTTTTCAAATGAAGCGTAGAGACATTTTTCTTTTATCAATATATGTAAGATTCTAGCGGAACTGTAGAGAATTAAAGAACTGAAGAACTTGTTTAGATGAATAGCACTTAATATGTCATATGTGTATATCATATGATGTTTATCAATCTTAGATATAATGTGATAAAGTTTCTTAGAAAAGGAATAATATTGCATTACAGTTTAATGAATTAATTATTTTTAATAATAATTGATTTTTTTACTATTTAAAAAGAAAAGTTTTGTCTACCTTTGGGCATTGTTTAAGTAAAATAATAATTTTTTTAGACAGATAAAATATAAAATATATTTGTTTGAAACACTCTATAACTGGGCTTAATTGTTGTAAATAAACGCTGCTATATAGTTAAAGAAGACAGACAGTTATTCAGCTCGAGTACTAAGAAATTTGAATATATTATATAAATCTTTTTATGTATTCAATATACATAGAGGGATTATACTTAAATTTTCCATTGATTTCAAATATTAATAAACATTTTGCTGGTACTTCGAAAACAATATAAATTTATTGGCAGCTCTATCGTTATATGGCCACAACCTCGATTATTAACGGTTTCTTAGCAACATCTCAACCCCAACTGCAAACTTTGCAGCCTTACTCCTCGGCCATTAAATTTTAAGTTCTATCAGCTGCCCCTCTTCCGGCGCTTTACATAAATTTTCCACTTCCAAACTAACTGTCAAAGTAAATGTCAATCTCTGACGACCAGCACATGCGGCGTATACGCGATGCAAATTATGTAGATGCTTTAATAGAATATTCGTTTGAAGTTTTTCACTTAAAAAAGTTGACGAAATTTACATAGATTCAATTCCGGGACACTTGCCAGGCGTCGAGCCCAGTCTCGACTAATTTAATTAGAGTACTGGGCGTGGCCAGCGTCAAGGCGTTAATAGCAGCAAATTAGGGGGACAGCCTTTTATGCGGAAATATAAATAGCTGCTGCACGCTCCTCCCTGCTGCCCCACCCTGACTCTGTAGGTGTTGGCAATTCATGTTTACAACTAATTAAACAATTTGATGTCCTTTGAAGTCGGCGCGGGCAGCCGTAGATATGAGTTTCTGATACTCAGAAATTCTTTTACAATCTTTACAATTTTATTTTTGCTGCTCCAGCGAATACTCCCGCCTCTAATTTGCGCTTGTCTTTCTGTCAAGTCAGCTGAATCACTGAATCTCTCGATATCTCTATTTCTGGAGCAATTCAGCATTTGCCAACCATATTTATCTCGACTTTTCGTAATGCGTACCATCGCCCCGCCTCGCCAGGCACCGCCTCGCTGACAGTCTGTGGCTTGCTGTAAAATATTTTAAATGTCATTTGAAAAGACTCGCGTTAAGTCAAGTCAAGTCTCGGTTTGGTCTCGTGCTTCTGCTGAAATTGCAATAAAGTATCCAGGCGCATCTGCATCTGCATCTGCATCTATACGTTCGCATCGCTCAACTCTACATCTTATTGCGTTTTGCATACTTTTCATTTTATTTATTTCTTAACGAAGCTCCGATTCCTGGCATGCCCCGGCACAATATGCTGAATCGCGGTTAGGTGAGTAATTGGTTTAGATTTCAGCATCAGCTTTGTTGTGGTTCTCTTGACTTGTCTGCGTTTGCTTTCTGTCTCTTAGGATGTAAGAATGACAAACCACGGGCTTTAAATTCTCATGATGGAGCGTAAAGTGAGTTATAGCAGGGGTAGGAATTATAGCTAAAGAAGTAGTTGATGTAGGAAATATGCCAATAGTAGTAGTATATGAGTTGCGTAAATGATAAAAGTAGCAAAAGAAGTAGTAGTAAAAGTAGGAGTAGTAGTAGTAGTAGCCGTGGTAATAGTAATCAAAGTGACAAGTAATAGTAATAGTAATAGTAGAAATAGAAGTAGGAGTAGCAGTAGCAATGGTTGTTGTAGTAACAGTGACATTTAGTAGTAAATAGCAAATAGTAATAGCAGTAGTAGAAATAGTAATAGTAGTAGGAGGAGTACCATAAACGTAATAGCAGTAGTAGGAATAGTAATAGTACTAGGAGTAGTAGTAACAGTGGCATTTAATAGTAGTGGTAGTAGTAGTAAGAGTGGCATTTAGAATGGCAAGTAGTAGAAATAGTAATAATAGTAGTAGAAATAGTAATAATAGTAGTAGAAATAGTAATATTAGTAAGAGTAGTAGTAAGAATGGCAAGTGGCAGTAGCAGTGGTAGTGGTTGTGAGAATGGCAAATAGTAGTAGTAGTAGTAGTATAAATGTAATAGTTTTAGTAAAAGTGGAATAGTATCAGTAAAAGTGGAATAGCAGTAGTAAGAGCGTAAGAGTATTACAAGTACAAGCAGTAGCAGCCGCATTATTAAAAGGAGTAGTACCTAGAGAAGTAATAGTATTTTAGGTACACTTTAAACTATACCCACTGTAATAGTAGCAGAAGTACCAACAGTATTAATAGTAATAAGTCTAGATCTACTACTATTTCAAGGCGGACAGTTTGACAAAATCCAATGACAGCTCTGCCCTCAGCTAGTTACACTAGAGATTGCATCAGTCTCGGCACTCATTAGAAGTAAATCCTCTGGATGTTGTACGAGAGCCCAGAGCAGAGCCAGAGTGCATTAATGACTAGAGAAGGACATCAATCATGACCATAAGCAGGACACTTACGCGGATATAATACTTTCGAGCCGTCGCCAAAAGCGGCCCGCAAATATTTTGACAAAAGCATTTCCGCTTTGAAGTCAAATGCAAAGCGGCAGCGATTGATTGATTGATGGATGGACGGATGCAGGAGTGGCTGGCAGGGCTGAGTGAACGGACGAATGGCTTGGGGGATTGATTTGTCGCGGCAAGTAGCTGGGTCGCATATGAATGCAAAATGTGTGCATGATTAATGAGTTCTTCATTAAGCTCGTTAAGGTGACAGGCGCGCGAACCCGGAGCAGAGGCGCCACCACAGAGGCCTGTTGCTGCCGCCGCCAATGTTGCTGCCGGCTTGTTGTGGCTCGAAGCTAAAAATACGCAACGAAGCTGCCACAAGACTCGCTCGCCTCACGGCCAAAATTGGCAACGTTCTGCTGCTGCCACTCACATTGACACTTGCCGCTTGCCGCTTGCCACTTGCCACTTGCGACACGGCATCTCATTGATTTAGCGGCGTGTCCTTGGTGGCGGGTTTTTGCGCCACATGAAAAATGAAGTGCAAAGCAAAGCGCCCAGCAAAACAAAATCAAATATTTTGCTTTACTCAGCCAAAAGACGGAAAAAAAAATACAAATAAGCAGAAAAGAAAAACGTACAAGAGAAAATTCATAAATTGGGTTAAATCCTTAGAGGATTCACCATGACAGCGCGAACAAGTGGCACGCGGGTTACCCTGACGCCTGACGCCTGCCGCCTGCCACGGTGGTTGCTTGATTAAGACCTGCCACCCTTGGAAACCACCGGCCCAGTTTAAAGCAGCCCTCATATCATTTATGTTTTTATTTCATTTTATTTTCCATCCCCTGCTCTCTTTTCTTTAAAGGACCTCGTCCTGCCAAAGAGCCTTTCTTGTGCAATTCGCTTGTGCAATTGCTCAACAATGGCGCCTAATTTACGCTTTCGGGCATTGCGTTCAACTCCCTCGTGCATTGGCTCGTGCGTGCCACGCCCACCTCGAGCAACTGATTTCCATAATTAAATCATATGTACTTTGCATATCCGCTAACTACTCGCATTGAGCTCATTAGCAGCTCGCAATCAAGCCCGAGCCGAAGGAAATAATATCAATATAGAGTCTCAGGATACAGTTGCGTGTCCTTTGGGAATTTTGAAGGAAGCTTTGAAATCGACTCGTATTGGCTATTATGAACACAAAAATTGCTTTATAATTTCATTTGGGCTTACAAATAATTTTTTTAAATACTAATTTCAGTTGGGCTTGCAATTTATTTTATTAAATATTAATAAGTAGCCAATAAAAATTAAATTAATCAAATTAAATCAATATCTTAACTTTATTAAAAAAAAATTATAAAAATAATCAAATATGTATAAACTTGATCGTTTCTTAAGCATAATTTATGTTTTTTATTTTTAATTATTTTTTTCATAAAGTACAACTTTAGAATCTAAGCTATTGAACAAATACAACAAAACTTTTTATATAAGAAAATATTTTAAAAATTCTTAAAATTATTGAAATAATATTTAAAATTTATTGTAAAATAATACTTATCCAATCCAATCCAATATACATATATCTTAAAGTAACTTCCCCATAAAATTAAAAAAATAAAATAAAATAAATAAGTCAAAAATATAAATAATAATATCCGATTTTATTTCTAATCGCTAAATTCAGTTTAAGCTTTTCACCTTTTTACAGCTACCTAGCCAACTCTCTTCAGTTTGACGTTAAGCAAATGTACTTAACTGTAATTAGATTTCTGAAGACCCGGATTCAGAATTAATTACAAGTTCAAAGTGCAATTGCCATTATCATTATCCATTTAGCTAGTCAGACACGCAACAGCGCAAAGCCACGTAAGGAGAAAATAAGTGTAAAACAAAAAAGAAAGAAAGAAAAGAAACTCAGACAGACGTTACGCAGTCCCAAATGGCTGTTGGCATGTCATAAATTTACGGATTAACTTTTAACCAATTTACAAGGGGCAACAAACAAGCAGCGGAACGAATGCTGGGAGAAGGAGGGGGCTGAGCAGAAGGGAAACGCGAGACGACATCGCATCATGTCCCATATTGCAAGTGTAATAAAGAGCAGCTGTGCGGGGTATACATATACTAGCACACAGCCACATATATATATATATGCATATGTATATACATATACAGAGGTACACGCACACAGCGTCACAAAGTCAAGTCAAGACGCAAGTGTTTGTGATAGAAGAAGGCGAAAGGACGACATTGCGGGCACCTCAACAAGCATCACGTGCAGCCCACTTCCGTTTCCGTTCGCTTGTTTTAAACTTTCGTTTGTGTGCGTGAGAGTCTGTGTGTCTATGTGTGTGTGTGTGTTTGTGTAAATCAATGCAAAGGCTGTTAAAAGCTGGGCGGGCGCCTGGCTGGTACGCAGTACAGACAAAGTACGTTGCTTACACAAGGCTTAACAGCACCCAGTGACAACGCACAGTCAATGGTCCACACGCAGCAGGAACAACTGCCACACCCACCACCGGCTTCCCCCCTCCAACACATCGATGCCAAAAACAAAGCAGCAGTGCATAAAAAAAAAAAAAAAAAAAAAAAAAAAAACGAGAACGGCAACAACTGCGAGAGTAAAGCTCTTGGAGCTGTCGCATCCTCATTCAGCGAAGCTGTGGAGCAGCCGGAGCCACTCATTAAGCTGATTATATTGTTATCCTTTTTATGATACGTGCAATACGTGAGCGCATATGGCAGCAGCCGCAGTTCCATCCATCCACCCAGGCCACTCCTTATCCATGCATCCACTGTGAGTTTTTCAGTACATTTTTGCAAGTGTAATTATATGGAGCAGTAAGTAAAAGCGAACGCGTTAAGTCTCATTTATGCACCGCATACGCTAAAGACCTTCAAATTGATGAGTCCTTTGCCCTATCGGGGTGAGAGTAGTGAGAGTTGGGTTTGAGTTTATTACAGGTAAAAGATTTCATGGAACTTTAAGAGGATAATAACACAAATGTGTGCTCTATATAAGTGCTATCGATGCGTTCTTTCATAAGAGTTAAGAGCAATTTAATACTGCCCATGTTGAATGTAAAATTGCTTCAATCACTAGGATATATGGAGAAGAAAGAAAGAATGTTAGTAAAATATTAACCATATTTTAATATATAACTGTTAATTTACAGAGATACATATATTACAGAAATAATGTTAAATTAACATGACTTCAACATAACTTATACATTTAATTAACTGTTAATTGCATAGAAAGATTTACAGATTGATTAACAGTTCTGTTGTTTTAGTCAACTGAGGCGCTCACAAATAATATAATGCAAAATCAACTCAAAAGCAGAATTTTAAAATCAGAATCATGCAGAAAATATATATTAAAACTTTCGCAAATTAATACATAAATTGAAAAACAATTACAGTAAAATGGAAAGTCCGCCAAAAAGACAACGAAAAATGGTTTAAGCTGGCAAAGGAAGACCACAATTTATTTATTTAAGCGAAAAGGATATAGAATTATAAGCAAATGTAATTTAAATATGAATTTAAGTGAGTTCTGTGCACAAAGAGGAAGGCGCTCGTCGCTCAGCGCGGCGGCTGCGTTCCAGGCGGGACAACAGGGCGGATACGCCACGCGCTCAAACAATGAGCCATGTAAACAAAACTGCTGCCGCTGCGGGGCACTAATATAGAGCGAAAGAGTGTGGGCAGCAGGAGAGGCAACAAAATTTTCATAATCATAATCAAAATGGCATTAACAACAAAAGCAATGCAAATACGAGTTGAAGCAGCGACAACGACAACGACAACAGACGCGTCGCAAACTGTAACCAAAAATGACATAATGAAATGCAAAAGCAGCGACAAAAACAAACTTTCGAGTGGCAAGAACAATGGAAAGCTGGCATGCTCGACTAACAGATACCCAATGCTTAAATTGAAAAGGAAATAAGCATTCATTTCGATGGGTCTCTGAGAGACAGAAGCTGATGTCCTTAATCTCTAAAGTCAACTAGTTCATTTCAGAGAACTTCCTACTTTTTCCTCTACATCTCTCACTCCCTCTCACACACATGAGCAACCAAATATCCCTACAGGGTATGTACAAACAACAATTTGCGGCGTCTGTGTCTGTCGCTCTGCTGTTGTGCATAATGCAGTTTCAATTTCAATTGTTGTCGCCCAAAGGATCTGCGAACAGGACAACCAACAAAAAACGAGGACTTTTCCCGCTCTGCCTTCAAACTGCAGCAATAGCAGCATGGCAACTTTTGGGGTTTCTCAGCGCCCATCGTCATCATTGCCGCCAAATTATGCTAATTAGATTAAAGCATAATTTCATGCAACTTACGGCTGCGTCTGTTTGCCCCACACTCTATATCCTTTTGCCCGCGTCCTTGTTGCCCATTGTCTGCTGGCGCATTGGCGTTCACGGCTTCTCCCAGGGAGCAAGTGTGAGGTTGGCGCACAGAGCCTGTGTCAATTTGTCCCCATGCAGACAGACATTATAATGGGGCCTAACGGGTCTAATAAAGACTAATCAAAATCGTGCAGCGATTTGCATTGAAAAAAAAAAAAAAAAAAAAAACAAAAGTATGCACTCAAAATTGTTTCTTTATTCTTTATGTATAATAAATAGACAAAGGAGAAGGTATAAACGATACAGTATAATAGGCATCTAAGTAAGGTATATGTAATGGTATAGTATTATATTGAATAATAAAAAATAAATTAAAATTAAAAGTAATAAATAATATAAATGCATCTCTTTCCAGCGATTGCGAAATTTATTTCAAAGTTTATAAAAGTGACTCTAGTAGTTTTAGTACAAACCAAATAGAAACTAAAAACCAAATGATAAATGAAACATAATTGAAAACCAATTGTACGTGAATCGCAATTAAGCAAATGCCAGCAGACTGAATTCCACAGTAAAGCAGACGCCTATGCTAAGCCTGCGTTCTCACTAATACTATAACACTTAACAGCGACGCTCGCAGCAGCGACAATGCAACAACAAGCACAATTAGGATAACGGAATCGAATAGAGCACAGCTTACGAATGTGTATGGAGCGAGCTCTTAGCATCCACAATGATCGCTCTCTCGCTGTGGCTCTCAGCTTTTGATTGGAGTCCACTGAGCTCGTCTGCGTGAGCAATTGAAAAAAGCTCTTTTATAACAGCAGTCACATATTCCACTTTTGTCATTGGTCGGTCGTGTTGAATTTCTCTCTCTCTATATTTGTTTTTGAAGCTTTAACAATGCTTTTGTACTCAAACGCACGCAAAAGTGAGAAAGACAATCAGTAAAAATGATAATATAGAAAACTTGAAAGTAATATTTTTTAAAATTAATCTTTAAATAACATTTAAGCTACAGCAGACATTATTGAGATACACACAGAGATAAAAAGTTGCAAAAAATTAAATTTCAGCCTTTACAGGCTGCAAGTCATCAAGCTGTAAGCCCACTTGACTCATCATTGTTTATAGACTCTATAAAAAAGCACATAATGTTAAGCCGAGTAGCAAAGCCGAGCTACCCCTGATTGGCGCGAGTTCTCTAAAGACTCCAGAGTCGCGCAATTAACCTAGCAGGTTTTTTAAAAACTCCCCAATGATGTGTCTAAGCCAACAACCAGATCACATTTCCCAAAATGCGGGGCCCAGCTAATGCAGTCGAGGTTTATGATTATTAGTTATGATAATTTAAGTTGACGGCGCAAGAGAAGTTGACACCACGGCGAACCAAAGTCGCCATGGCAGCCCGGTCTAACAACCCTTGGGCAGAACTTTACCGTCACTTACAGTGGCATCGAGACTTCCGTTAGAGTCCCCTGTAGTACTTATTCCATTTTTTTTGTGACCCAATCCCTGGACGCACATCAAAAACTGTTGCGTATTCGACTCGGATGGCAGAGCATCCGGCTTGTCTGTTTGTCCTTTATTGTTTTCCATTTGGGGTGCGAGTACATCGCATTTGCACCTTCAATTAATGCAAGGGGTGGAGTCGGCAGCAACCCTCGTCCTACGTTGTGATTTATGAGGGTGCGCCAGGCAAAACAAAATTAAGCCACGACAAAGAACGACATTTGGCGTCAGCATCTTATATGCATAGAACAGAAGCCTCTCCCCACCCCGCCCTTGGCGAAAGGCAACTTCAACTTTTAATTAAAAGTCACTTTTGATTTATAAACGTGCGCATTTCACAGTTTTACATAAACCAAACGCAAATACGATAGTTGATATCTCGATAAGTCTGTTTAGCTAGCAGTTTAATTTAATACAAAGTTTATTAACTTGGCTAATGGTAAATGTTTATTTGCTTTAAATTCGAAGTAAGCTTTTGCATATACTTAGATTGTTTCTTAATTCCTTAATGTCTTTTGAAATGAGTTATTTTCGAAAAATTACCCAATTCAGCTACATATTCAAAGGAATACCGAAATACGAAAGCACCGAGCTATCAGAGTAGTACCATAAGGGAGCTAATCTGAAAATACAATAAACTTTGTCTGTGACTTTTTGTACTCTAATTCAATACTAAGAGTAAGTAGAAAGGATCCATCGTGAAAGAGCTTGTCCCATCTACATTATTTCTTAGCTGAAAAAAAATGTAATTATACTATTCTTATGCTACGTTCCAGATTATTCAAAGAATTAGCAGATCTGTTTTTCATATTTGCACCCTTTGAAATTAATGAAATGCCACGTAGATATGTGGAATTGGCTAATTTTCCACAATATTCTCCCACTCTTTGCAGCTTTTTACGCCAGAGCAACTCTTGATTGCTGTACTGAAATGCTAGCCAGACAGTGTTGGTAACCCTGGCAATGTACCGTTCGTCTGCTGCACGCAACGTGGCCATATTGTCAGAGGGGCACGTGACATGTCGCGACAGTTGAAAGTGGGGTGTCCGGTGACGCGTGTCCAACAAATAATCAGGATTTGCATGCATCAATGCAAAGCCGTAATGGTATTATGACAATGAAATATATCAAAATTAGGCAGGGAAATTAATATGAGAAAAGATAGATAATAAGAAGTACAAGACTAGACTGGTAGATCCTTGAAATAAAGAAGTGCTTTAAATATAAAAAATACAATTTGATTAAAAATAAATATAAAAAAAGAATCTATCAAAAAACATCCCGTTTTTTATTTGAAGTAATTCAAAGCACTAAAAGCATTTTATTTGTTATGCAGCCCTGCTTGAGAGTCCAGTTCAATGGCTACAAATGCTCACAGAGTTCAGCTACCCACAGCGATTCGTTGCAGCTCCTTCGATGCGTAAAATGTTTGCGGCAAGCACTGATGGGACGAGTGGAGAGGGGGAATGGTTTGGGGCGTGCAATGCATACAGCGTGGCATGTCAGCCCTGACGACCGTTGCACATTGCCCGTGTGCAGGGTATGTCTGCGAGTCGCGTGTGCGTCTAATAAGCCTAATGCATGGTAGAGCCAGGAAAATGCTTGTGGGCCGCAGAGTCGGAGTGTTACGGAGGTTACGCAACTGACTAGACAATATTGGCAATATTTTAAAGTGCGTCGCAGATCGAGTGGGCCTGGGAGAGGGCGGGAGAACAGGCACACGACCAGCGAGCGTCTGTTGTCATAAAAACGCTTTAATTAAATTCATATTTGGTTGCAGGCTGATTTATATAGCAAACGGAGGAAGGACGGAAGTTTGGGCGTGAGACATCGAGAGACAATTATTAAGTGTCATTGTTGGGCTGCATTAATCTAATTGGATTGCATTGTCTGTTCATGAGGGAGAAGTCCTATAAAACTCACCAAAAATTCGTAATGTAAAAGGCAAAACTGAAACTCAGCTGCACAAAACTGTCGCTAGGTGTCGCCTTATGCGCTCAACTTAACGCCACAAAGTTTTACAATTGTTGCGGACGTTAATTTGACATTTGAATTTGACATCTGAATTTCTGCGACTAGGAAAAAAAAACAGCAAGTATATGCAGCAAATGCTGGCAAAAAGTTATGTGACAGCAATCGCAGCAGTTGGTCAAAGTAAAACTTTTGCACTTTAAATTTGAGTATATTTTCAGGGATTACTGCCAAAGTTTCTTGGGTATGCCAGTTCAGCCATAGGGGTATATGTGGGATAAACAAAGTATTCAAAGTATAGCTGAAGCACTGTATTGATATTTAAGTATAGTGAAAGGAGCGTATTATTTGAGTATACTATTATGTGGACTAGATGTTGGATCCGTTAACATATTATAGATTACATTTTAAGCTTCAACTGCTGGAAAATTGAAAAACCTTGGAAAAGTGCTAAGCAAAGCTACAAAGCTATTTTTATTTATTTTTTTCATATTTTATTTGCTGCTATTATAATTTATGGCTCTTCCACTGCTAGCTGTAAAAAAAAAGAGCAACTAAAGCAGATGCATGGATAGCATATATTTCATCTGAAAAGTACTTATAGCCTTATCATGATCAGCTCACATTTAGCATTTCAATCGGTCGAGCTGCACATCAAGAGCATATGTGCTCATATTTGCATAAGCCACGACCTCAAGACGTATGCCCCGATATATCCAAGTAGGTGGCAGGAGGCAGGAGGCAGGAGGCAGGAGGGGGAAGGCCGGGCAGCCAGGCAGTCAGGCAGGATGTGCAGCATCATGGTCATCATTACTCAACTTCTGGGCTATGTGGGGCGCTCAGTAAATAGCAGGCACTTTACGACCTGGGCCCAGGTTACTCGGTGGGCGTGGCCGTAAACAGCAACTGCTGCTACTGCTGATGCTGCTCCTCCTGCTGAAGCTGATGCTGATGCTGCTGATGCTGCTGCTGCTGCTGCTGCGGCACGTGCCGAGCATATTGAATGGTGCATTGAAGTGCAACATGCAGCATGCTGCATGCAGTGTGGAGCATGGGGTTTCGTCTCTTTTTAATGCTTTTGAAAAATGGTCAAAGTTGTTGCTGTTGCGCGTCGCTTTTGGCCAAGCTGACAGGGGCCAGCATTTACCTATATACATATGTACGTACGATTATATACATATATGTATGTATCTATATATCCATATAGGTATAGCTCTGACTCTGGCAAAAGATCACGCGCGCTGCTTAACCCAGTTTTTGAGTTTTTGGCTGCTGCACGTGAGTCCTTGCTAATCATTTGTCTTCCCTGGCTGCATTTCTCCAGTTGGCAGTGCTGCGAAGTTTCCATTACGCACTGACAACTGATTGCCGAGTTTATTATTGCTTCCGTTTGCTTATGAACAGCCAACGGATATGCCATTTCTTCTACCGTTGCCAAATGCTGGCAACAATTTATCAACTCGATTTTCTCCCCCTCTAACCGCCCCGCACACGAAAATACCCCATGGAATTACGAGTGATTTTCTTTTTTTATCTACTTATTATTTCTTTTTAGTTTATTTAACGGGCCACATTCATTTATTATCCTCGATGCTGGTTGTGCTCGAAAGCTATTCCAAAATGTCATTTTCTATGGCCTGATAATCACTTGAAGGAGTTGTGCACGAATATATTATAAAGTGAAGCTAGCAGATGAAGTTGCCATCGAAAATCTCAAAGTATTAGAAAACATTAAGTAATATCAATTCCAGAAGACTCCAAGGCCAGATTATATCTGCATTAACAGCGGAAATTCTAAACTAAATAATTAATTTAAATTTTATTTATTAGTTCCTAGTATTTAACATTAATATTATATTTAAAGTGCCATCATAGCTATAGGCTGCAGTCAGTAATCTCACACACTTAATCATTTGCTATCCCATTAAAATACGGATTACATCATGAAATCCTAAAGTACTTCGCTTCCACTTAAAAACCCTCATTATCTAATGCTTAATTTTACCGCATCTTCCATCCTTCGTAACCAATCCAATTCGCTAATGTTTGAACTACATATATGTATGTCAAGTACTTTGGGCTTCTTTGTCGCTTGAATAATCCGCATTGAACTTGACATAACTTCATGGGATGCGCCTGAATGGAGATGCATCAAGTCAGACAACGATTGCATTTAAAAAGCTGTAAAAGCTCTGCTCGGCTCTCTGCATGTGACAGCACTTAACACTGCCACGCCCACACGCACACACACGCACGCACACGCTCACACACGCACACATACGTAGAGTGGCAAAGTCAAACAGTCGGAGCCACAGCAATTGAAAGTCAGCTACAAAAATGCAATCACAGTTTGACACAATTTTACCGAAGCGCCACTTCAACACGTTGCAACTGCAATATCTTTACACAGAGCCTGCAGCAGCAGCAGCAGCAGCCAAACAAGCGAGCCATCGCACGAGCGACAACTCTGCAAACAACACAATGACAACTCTTTAACACTGTTAAGTTCGCGTCGCCGTCGGCGTCGGCGTCAGCGTCGACGCGTCGATTGATTGTCGCTTTGCTCTGTTACTTCGTGTCGCTGCTTGACATATAACTGTATAACAGTGGGTGTTGTAGTTATTATAAGAGCTTTGCACTCATCTCAGTTTAATCTCATATACATATGAAGTAAAAAGAAAATTTAATCAATATATATTAATTATTTTTATATGATTTGTTGTTTTATAAAAATTGTGTATCCTGTTATTAAATAGTCATATATTGCACTATATTCTGTATAATATATGTTAAGTTAGATGCATGTTAAAAAGTGATTAATTCATTAAATTACATTTTAATTTTAATTTAATTAAATATACACTCATGATGAAAAGAATAGGTACACCAAAATAATCTTAGAAAAATATATATTTAATATAAGATAAACAAATATATCCAGCTTAATATTATTTATAAGCACACACCGTTATAAAATATGCATGGAAATTTCCCATTCCCATCCACTTCAATTTGCAGAGTGTTCAAAGACCGTAGTGAGTTTTTATCTTAAAAGTGTTGTTGTTGCTATCGTTATCGTGGCTTTCATCGCCGCTGCGCGTGCTCGAGTGCATTTACACACACACACACACATTCATACACATAAAGACAAACAAAAGAAATACAAATACAAACATATGGCATTGCCGAATGCCACGCGCACACAGCGAGGACATTTTTGTTGTTTGATTGCGTTTTTATCTACGTCATTTCAGCAGCGCACCAGCATGTTTGGGCAGTGTGGCAACACTGGTCATGCGGCGACTGCAGCAGCTCGACTCTGGCGATATTTTACAGCGCCAACATTTTATTGCAAACATTGTGCAATTTCACTTTAAACGTCAATCGATTTTCATTTGATTTTACGACCATTTTCTTTCTACTCTTTTCCCATTTTGTTTTCCTTCTTGCCTTTGTATGTTGGGCAAGCTTTTGATTTTCTCAATTGCAATCACATTCACATTTTTATACCCTGTAGCAGCACATAAACCGTTCGCTCGTTAAGCGGCCACAGCGCACAGCATCAATGGTATCCAAAGGGTATATAAAGGCTAAAGAGAATTGATCCAAAGCAGTCTCTAGCAAGATAACTGTAAAGGAAACTTAAATATTATATATACAATCACTAAGGATCATCTGATAGTCGAACGGACTCTATTCAGTGCGAGAGCTCTATTCCTTAGTTGTTATTCCCGACATTTAACTTAACGCATATATTTTGTATCACAATCGTATTATCCCGCTCAATGTGTGAGTGTGTGTGTGTGGGTGTGAATTTAATTAACTTGACGTTTATCGAGGCAGACACTTTGCAATGCAAATTTCTTGATATGATTTTCTCAGATACTTAATTTGTCAACGCTTCGCTGATTTATGAATTCAAATCGATTCGATTCAATTTGCTGTCAAATGCGCGACTTTTACGTGGCATAAAGTCAACAATCGGCTATGGAAAATCGAAGTGAAAAAAAGATATTCAGGCAGAGAAAGCAAAAGAAATAGGCAGAAAAATAGTGCTAGAGTAAAAGAAAAACAGAAACGGCGAAAGAAGCAAACAGACAATCAGAGATGAGATGAAGCGAAAAATTAAATTTGCATTTGATAAATGATAGCCCCCGTTTAACAGAGCTTTCATATTCTCATTCATATTCTAGTTCTAAATATTTCATTCAAATGAAAATTTAGAAATTTTTATAAATTCCTATTCCACTTTTACTTTTAATATGCTCTCTCGATTGAGTTACATTGAGGTCAATTTTGCTTTGCACTAAATTAACCCCGAGCACGTTTACATGAGAAATGTATATCGATGAATTATAAAAATAATAAAAACCTAAAAACCTTCTTTAGCTTTCGGCCTGTGGGAGTTGAGGGAATACAATTTACCAATTTCTCAAGCCTGTCCCTAGGCCTACATCTAAACCCTACAGAATGTGCCACCACCACAAAGGTGTGCGCCGTGAAGCGTGCTATACATTTATTAAGGGAAATGTCAAAAGTAATTGAACCACGTAGGCAGAGCAGCGCAATCAAAACTCTGGTTAACTCTTCTGCTCTTTGGCGACCTCATGTGCTACATTAACTTTCGCTTTTTCTGTAGTTTGCTGTGTGGATCAAAGAGGCGGAGAGCACATGGAAGGGGGCGTGGTTGGGTCTAGCATGTTTGTGCCATTTTCGCAGAGTCATCGCATGATTTACGTCGAATCGGCTTTGGCCAAGTAATCATGTTGTTCACACACACACACACACACACACACACGCACACTCACACGAACGCCATTATGAAAAGCCAACAGAAAGGCAACTGGACACAATTATGGGGGCCAAGAGGGCTTTCAATTTCACTTGGCTAGCTTTGGGTAAACAGCTCCTGCCGCTGCTGCTGCTCTGCTGCTGTGAAGCATGCAACAACCGCAAGCATCACGCAAACGCATCAAATCAATGAAAGTGGCCACTGCGCCACGATTTGCACTTCATTGACTTCAATCTATGGACGAGCGAAGCCACAGACGGTCCAGGTCCGTTCTTCAGCTCAATAGCTGCCCCGAAAAGTCAATGAAGTTCAAGCAGAAGCTGAAGCCAGAACTGCAGCTGAAGCTGAAGCTGAAGCTGAAACTCAAGCCAAGGGCGCTGCTTAAAGCATTTCCAGTCTATTCGCTTTATTTTGTAGCCGTCAGTTTATAAAAATGAAAATTGCAAAGGAAACAAAAAAGTAAGGGAACATTTTTCATGATGTTTTACAATGCCCTACAAATTTCTGAAGTGAGGGTTTGTACATTTGGAAATAGTAGATAAATCAAATAGATAATCATAGATTGCTAAGAAGAATACTACTAATCTATATATATTCAGATTACTTACCAAGATTTTTAATGAGCTACTTTAAATGCTTTATAGATTATTCGAAACGAACTTGCATCATCATATTTAGTAAATTATATGATTGCCGATTACAGGAGATCTTTTAGCCAGGCACCTTCAACTTACCACTAGTACTCTTCGTAACTCGCTATAAAATTGCACTCATATGAGCTTGTTGAGGCACAGCCCTCAAAATTGAACCATTGAACCCAGAAAATAGTACATATACTACATATTGATTTAATCTGAATACAAATCGCTTATCAGCAAAAAACAAGAAACGAAAATTGAGACAGAAATTGAAAAAAAAAGCATGAGTATCAACAAACGGCTTATATAACTATGCATGATAAACTTTTCATAGAAGCATAGTATATTTCCATAAACTTGAGGAAACTGCTTTTAAGAGATATAAACAAATTTGGTATAGTATATAGTAAGAGAGCTCTAATTATTTTATTTTGTAAACAAAATAATGGTACAGTTATTCATGATATTTTCATTTACAAAAACGCAATAAACCGCGTTGCGAAAATATTGAAGAAATAACGCCATTAAACTAATATAATATAGTTAAAGTACTAAATACCCGTACCTCCACTACTATTACTACTACTACTATTACTTCAGCTGTGAGCAACGGTGCTTAGAGCATAAGTAATAGTAGTAGTAGTAGCAGCAGTGCAAGTCTTTAGTACTTTTTGCTATAGTATCTTTATAGTAGGTAACTATGTAAAAATAATCACATGGATTAGTAGTAATAGTAGTAAAATAGTAGTAGTAGTAGTAGTAGTAGTAGTAGTAGTAAAATAGTAGTAGTAGTAGTAGTAAAATAGTAGTAGTAGTAGCAGTAGTAGTAAAATAGTAGTAGTAGTAGTAGTAGTAGTAAAAAAGTAGTAGTAGTAGTAAAATAGTAGTAGTAGTAAAAAAGTAGTAGTAGTAGTAAAATAGTAGTAGTAATAACTAATCTGTACTTGTTGAACAACTACAATCTCAGCTAATACTATGACTTTTGCTCTCTCTTAATGCTACTACTAGTAGTAGTAGTAGTAACAGCAGCTATAGTACTCACAAAATAACTAATATCGTAGTACCTACAGTAGTTACACCCTAAACTAAACGCGATAATTTCATTTGCACAAGTTCAATAGAGAAATCAATAAAAATATTGTTATAATATTTGTTGCCAAACGATTTGCAGCACTGCATTGATCCGGCGATTGCTCTGTCCAGATTATCTGTGAGCCGATGCCCATTCGATCGGCCTCCGCTTGAAGAATATCTATTAGACTTTGATCTAACCTTCGCTGACGCGTCAACAGTTTGAAGAGCGGAAAAGGCGAGATGCTCGAGTAGCCGCAGAGTACGGTCATCAGTTGAGGATCGCTATAGACAACCTTATAGGTGACTGTGACGTTCATTTTGACAGTTTTATAATGCAACTGAAATATGCTGGTCTTGGTGAAATTATTCCATGGAAATGAAACCGTTTCCTTGACAGCATGAATTTCGCCATGGATTGTGCTAATGTACTCCAGCCTCAGCTTGAGTTTTCCATCTGCAGTTGGCGGCACCGAAACATTCAGGCACTTCATAATATCCATGTTAGGTATGCGAGCTGCCTCATACCAATAGCCCGACATCTAAGAGGGGGGATAGAAGTGCTCGGTCGGTATTGTATATAGCAATGTAAAGCTTTCCACTTACAGCAGTTAGATTAAGTGGCTGTTCCCGAGCATCTCGACTGCACGAGAAGCGTCTCAGACTCGTAAGCTTGTGTAGATATTGAGCACAGCTCGTCGAAACGAGCACCAGAAAGAGCACCACAAATTGCTGGACTGCCATGCCAGAGTCATCTGTGCTCTACAGCATCCGCCAAGCAACTAATTCACATTATAATGCGAATGCCGTGCTTATCAGACAATTGCTATGCGTATATAAATGTAATCTATACTTTTTAAAAACACTCAGAGAGAGAGAGAGAGAGAAAGAGACAAAGGCTAAGAGCAGAAATCATTGAGGTAGATAGAGAGAGAGAGTGAAAAACTAAGAGAGTCAGTTGTCGTTCACTAAATGACAACTGACTGAGTCACATGCATGATATGAATACTACAAATTGAATTTTTATATGTACATACATGCTCTATAAACATGGGTATCTTATCGTGTGGCAAAAAAAGAAATTTGTACTGTCAGTATTAGAATGCAATTAAAATCTGTTTTATGACTTTCAAGATAAACCTTGCTTAAACAAAACACCTACCTAAGCCAATACTTGATCTATATTTGACACAACTAATGAAAGCTATTTCTTAAAGATTAAACTATTTAAGAAACTTAACTTGCTATCTTTATGATTGGCGAGCTCATAAATAGCTGCATGTGGAACTTATGATATTTAGTTCTTATCATGAAAACAAAAAGACTTATATAAGGAAAACTTTTTTCCTCAATTCATATAAACATACAATGTTATAAGAACTGCATTTGACATCACTCTGTGCTCTACACATAATGTAATATATATAATACCTTAGATAACATATATAATTATTTATATAAAAATATATAAATATTATTATTTTATATATTATTAATAATAATACACACACACACTGTGAAATTACGACTTATCACAAACTACAATAATAACAAAATATTACTTAGAAGCATTTTCTGGCACTATAACGATAAACACACCCTAGTTACCTAGAGTTCTAATGATAGCCAAGGCGAATACGGTTAGGATTGCCATTTCTGGGCGAACTGCAGCATTGCAGCGATCTGGCGATTGCTCCGTCCAAATAATATCATCGGCATAGCCACTAGCGTGCACCAGATTATTAATTAAAACCATCTGGTATTTAGGGATCTCGGGCTGGCGTGCGAATACTTTGACGATTGGCAATGACGCAGAGGCCGCATAACCGCAGAGTACGACCAGGTGTTTAGGATCAGAGAACTGTATTTTATAGGAGAGCGATAAGTTCATTAATGGGGACTCATATTTGACTTGAAAAACACCATTCGAAGTTTTGTCATCCCAGGGAAATGACAGAGTCTCCTTAACGATCCATGGCTTTTTGGGATTAATCGTCTCGATATACTCCAATTGAAGGTTCAATTCCGTATCTGCAGTCGGCGGCACAGAGACATTCAAACACTTCATAATATCCATATTCGGAGCGCGAACAATCTCGTACCAATAGCCCGACATCTGTGCAAAGGAAATCAGGTTAGTATCAACTCCCAGAGGAGCATGCTTTCAACAGTGCCTGCCAAAAGTCAACTTACAGCTGCTAGATCAATTGGGTCTCGATGCATTTCTGTCACGCAACTCACATTCGCCGGCAGTTCGGGAAAGTTTGGTAGCTGCGAATGCACACATTGCGTCCAACTCAGTGCCAAGAGCAACAGGCCAATTATATTCGTTTCCATACCAAAGTTCTGCACACTTCCGAATCGGACTAACGACTGACTCATGTGACGGCCAATTGATATAACTTGGCTTATCAAATAGCAGCCCAGACCCCAGATATGTCGAAAAATATAGTTGAGATTATGTTATCGATCTATTATCTATATTTAGACTTTTATTGGGTTCTTGTAAAGGTGAATAATCCCATATCATGATGTGTTTCTTTTTTGCTCGCCCACGAAGTAAAACGAGCTTATTGGGTCTGTGAACTGCCAAAACCAATAACTGGATCACTGTTGGCCTCTTCCATATGCGGATCAACAGTTGTATATATATCGTCGAACATAAATTTTTACCATGGTTGACCGTAATTTTCAGCTAGGAATATGTCGTAGTTATATTACTTTTAAGTCAGTTTTTGGCGAGTATTATGCAGTCAGAAGGTGCCATAACTTGATTTGCGTTTTTAAATAGTTAAGATTAGTTAATATATAAGATCTTATCTACATGCATTGCTAAACAGAAATCTTTTGTTTCCTGCCAATTAAAAAGTCAAAGCATGCAAGATTTCATATGCTATCAAGTTGTGTATTGATTTAAGAGTGCAAATGCAATAGTAAGCGTTAGAATAATTCTTGGGCTGACATTTATGCAGATTGCTCTATCACAGTTAGAATTATCCAGCCACATAAAGCCCCGTTTCAGTGGAGTTTTCTCCAGTTGCTGATTTACTAAATCCTTGATTTTGGAGTCCATTGTTTTGTTACGCGAAAACATTTTTACCATGACGGAGGGTGTGATTGGTGAAATGCCACAAACCAAGGATAAATTTAAGTAATCGTTATAGACTACCACATAACGCAAAAATGTTTTCATATCGCGCATCTGATATGTCGTCTGAAATATGCTGTTATTGGTGAGAGCGTCCATGGGAAATGTAGCTGTGTCCTCGGCCCTTTTAACCTTGCGACCAATGTGGCTTACGTAGGACAACTTTATTTTCAGTTCTCGGCTCGCACTCTCCGGAAACTCCACCGTCAAGCAGTTTACGGCACTTGACTTGGGGAAACGGGCCACCTCATGCCATATGCCCTTAAGCTGTAAAACAATTTGCATCGAATCAATCTATATACCTATATCTATATTGACTTGATATCAACCTACTAGCTTCAAATCCAGCGGCATGCCCCTGGGATTACTTCGGCAATCCAATATAAATTCATTAAGACACAAGAGCCTCGCTGAAACGCTATCCAACCAAAGCAGCATCGGGAACAGCAATAGAAATATTTTGGCCTCCATTCGGCTCTACAAAGACCTCAATGTCCCTCAATGTTGAGTGTCAGATATACTTTTAATATAGTTGAAGCTCTTAACTCTTAAAATCTTGTTTACTTTGTTATTATTTCTCTATTCCTTGGAAATCACCTTTACTATTAAGTTCCACTATTCCTCGATTAAATCCGATTGATAATCGCACTGCTACATTTAATTATATGATTCAATAATCGATTAATAAATAGTTTTTGCCATCACTATTAGTAACTCTTTGGAATATGTCTAAATTTGCTGTTTCATTTACTTTTCTCAATACTTTAACAGCTTAAATCTTTACTCTTACCCAAAACCAAAAGAATTATGCATTTTGTGTGCCGAGCTCGCTTCTTAAATATGCAGCTGCAGCAAAAAGCCAGCAACTTCTAGCATACCAAAAAAAAATAAATATAAAAAAAGATCGAGCTAAAAAAATGATACTGAATAAAGCAGGCAGCGCAAACATGCGAAACTATTAAAAACATGTCTTTGTCCTTTGGCTTTGGCTGCGTATAATGAAATTCCATTGCCCCGTGTCCCTTGTCCTCCCCCCCGAAACTCCAGAGCTCCCCAGTATCAATCTAGGTGAAATATTAACAAGCCAGTCGCAGTCTGAAGTTGCTGGATAGAAGGCCGATGTCGTCCCCGACGACAGCTCATAAAAATTCCTAGCTACAAAGAGCCTGCTCCCGCGACACATCCCTATCCCGCTCTCACTCTCTCTCTCTCACTCTCTCTCTCTCTGTCTCTCTTTGCTGCTCTTCCGTGAAATGGAATGAAAGGAGACTGTGAGCTCTGGTTAAAGCGCCAACAGACGCTGAAACAATAGACTTGAGTTAACTTAAATTGATTTCCAGACGCGACAGCGTTTAGGAAAAACCAGCCAGCCACGCCCACCCAGCCCATGCCGCAATACGCAGACGTTGCACTAAGTGGAAGTGGGAGAGGGAGAGGCAGACGGCAGAGTAAGTGCAAGTAGCCTCTGCACCTTGATTGCAAGTTATTTGAAATTTAGCGAATAATTTGATAGAAGAGAGACGAGTACATACCCTGTAAATAGATCGAATATTAAAGAAAGGAATATATATTTAATTGAATTACGAATAAAGAGGAAATATACATAAGAATAACTAATTCAGTAGTTGATACATATGTATAAGATAAGTAAATTCCAACATATTTTTAAAAGAATTCCTCTTGAGCAGCGCTTGACATTATAATATATTCCATACGTAGATCAAAAAGACATATACATATACATATGTATATATTAATAAAATTTCATTTCCTTTAGCATTCTCAAACCCTACGTTTACAGGGTATTTTGAAAGTCAGCAGCCAGGCAGCACAAGCTCTCTGTCAGCGCCTTTTATAACGTTGCACTTGAAAATCTTGAGATTGCAGCAGAAATTTTTGTTGCAATTTGTTGGCGCATTGTTTGGCAACATCTTGGCCCGAACAGCTGGGAAAGGAGCAAGCGACTCCAGTATTTTGACTAAACTTGCTTGGAGTTGCAGTTGCTCAATTTTGGTTGCTGGATTCTCGCACTTTTATTTCTCTATTGCATATTGAAATCGTCGCTTTATTTATGCCACTCAATGAAAGCTCTACGAGAAATGGGACAGTCTGAAGTGTAAATGGTGATTCCTCTCGCTTGCTCACATCGAGTCCATTGACAGCTCTGGCAGCTGACAGTTGGCCAATCAATGTACCTTAATTTGATTGTCTAGGAGTAACAGTTAAGCCATCAAAAATCAATGCGTATCATAATCAAAGTTAATATCCATATAAGCTGAATAGTTGTGCGTATGTTGTATAATATTTGGCGAATTTCTTTAACAGGTGAACAACAAAACAGACAAATTTATATGCACATTCGTTTACCTAAAACTTCTAATATGCTACTTAGTAATAGTAATTAATTAAAAATTTCTACATTTATCCATGCTAGTCAGGAATCTAGATTTTAAGCGAATGATCAGAGACAATGCAATACACATAGTAATTATTTTTAATAAAATTCAAACCCTTGCTGTCAATTTCTCGGTTTATCAGGCTTTAAATCCAGCCCAGAATTCCAGAAACTTAGCCAGGGCTTAAAGCACTTTTTGCATCGTTTGCGCTTTCGCAGTTATTAAAAGCTGCTCGAAATGATCGCTGATTGTTTAACTTTCACCTTGTCGCACGGCAAAGAGCACAATTTATAAGGCGCTCGTCGCCTGCAACAATGGAACTGCAACAATTCGCTGGAATCGGGTTGGGGCGAGAACTGGGGGGTCTGCACTTGAAGTTGTTTCGCACCGGCTGGCCGTGGAACTGAGGGCAAGCGCAAACTTTTTAAGTGAATTTTTGATTAGATCTGGGCAAAGTTTTTGTCGCCAGCGACAACAAACGGCATCGGATGCATTCCGCCAGAGTTGCCAACGTTGCTCAACGCACAGCTAGCCGAGCTAGTTGTGCCCTTTTGTAATTTGCGCAAAAGTCTATTTATTTGCGCAAACGATAATAATAAAATATGCACTGCAGATAGTGCCTAGTAGAGCATAAAGTTGACTGCCACACGTCCGGACATCGGACTGGAGTCCACAATTACGAGGCTCAGACTGAGAGAGGCTCAGACACTGTACCTGTTTCTAGCCAAAACTTTTCGCAAACAGTTCACAGTCTCTCGCTCTCGCTCTCTCCTTCTCTCTCTCTCTATCTCTCTCTCTCGCTCACTCTCAATTTAAGTTAAAGTTTCTGTGCGAAAGTTAATAAAATTATTTGCCACAGACGTTGATAAATATGACACAGAAGTCCTTCGCAATGGCAAATAAATACCAGTGCAATACAAAATGGCGTCTGCTGCAGCTAACGGTGTAAACAATATGGCGGCAGCGCACTGATACTTTGGCAAATTATTTACTCAAGTTTTATTGCATTCTCCTACAGCATTTGCTGGTCGCTTAAAGTCAAGGAAAAATATAAAATTATTTATGGAAATATCGAATCTATTTAAAGGTTCGAAAAGATATCAAATTCGTAATGAAGAATTCACTTGGGGAAAGACGAGTGCTGCAAGAGCTGACTTGAGTATTTCAGTGTTTTAATAAGTATTTATGTAGCTGAGATCAGTTGATTAAAAAATATAAATATATATATATGAAAAGTTCTATTAAATTAAGTGTTGATAATAAGAGAAGAATTGTAGAATATACCAGAAATAGTTATATACATATTTATATATTTATATATATATTTATATATATTTATATATTTATTTCCGCATTAATATTTTAATTGAAAATACGATTATACTATTCTCTACAATTACTCATGATATGAAGTAATTTTTAAGAATGAGTCTGAAATATTAGCTTATCAATAAAATGCTCATTAAGTTTAAAAAAAATACATATACTTTCAAATAATTATACATTGATTTGAAATTATTAAATTTTATTTTGTAAATTTTTTTAATAACTACATCTATAATTCACTATATGCATATAGAAGCTTTACAAACATATCTAAACACGCTTTATGAAGACACATTCTCAAAAATTTATCTCTCACATGCACTCCGATTCGATGTGCTCAAAACTTATTTCACGCAAATCAAGTCACATTTGAAGAAACATTTGCTATACCTCGCGACCCCTGACATTTTGCGACCCCCACATCTGAGTGCAACTGCTAACCACACTTAAATAAATAAACAGAATTCGCTATTAAGGCAAAGTGAAGAACGAGAGTTGCGAATGGCACCCCTATACCATCCACAACTGAAGGGTGTTTGCTTAGCTCTTTTCTGTATTTTGTATTTGCTTCGTTTTTCTTTTTCTTTTTTTTTACCAGATGCATTCGATGTGCGTAGTTATTATTCATTGTCGTGCTCGAACAAATATCAAATAAAGTTTTTTGCTTCTGGGTGGATTTCTATGTTTCTTCATATAAACACATATATATGTATATATCTGTTGTATATATGTGCATGCTCTTCTTGATACTTTTTGCACATATGAGCGGGGCGTGTTTTTTTATTTTTTTATTGCCAATCGCTTCATGAGATTTTGCTTTATATTTTAATCGAAGCATTTGTTGCGTGAAATTGTCCTTGAGTTTGCAATATGTTCGAATTTAAAGCGAAAACTTCGATTGGATTCTGGAACTTTCTTAATGCACAAGAGCTGTGCGTGCCAGTCATTAGCTAGTCATTAATCATAATTAATTACAAAAAGAAACTCAGTGACAAAATACGAGTAAATATGCAAAGTACTGAAAGCTCTAAAGGGTTCGAAATTCCGTAATGTTCGATCGATTTGCTGGCTGAGCAAAGTCTTTTGCCCCAAAAAAAAAACAGTTGACAATAAATCTCAATTTTGGGCAAATTAGGCGACGATATGGCCAACAACAACAAGGCAGCAGGTCTGCAAAGATGAAGATGAAGCTAACTGATATACGATATAGCTGCTCAACCACCTACGCCCTGACAGGTAAGGGCTAACCTGTGCGGGGACTGCCGCAGGCGGAAGGAGGGAGGGGCCAGCTCTTGACTGGCATGTCAGCCACATATCAAGTGCAGCCATAACTCAACTCTGCAGCCACAAAGCTGGCCATTCCGAGGCGCGCTCCGCACTGACATTTGCTCAATTTATCGTTATTTCTCTTTGCTGGGCAGCAAAAAAGGCCAAAAAACGGAACGAAAAGGAAAACAACAAAAAATCAATTTTTGCCTATGATAAAACTTGAAACGAATTGCTCTACGAGTCACAAGGAAAGAAAAAAGAAATTATTAAATGGCTCCTACACTCTAGCGGACCTGCTTAGTATACTCTCTTTATGAGATAATGGAGCAAAATTAGAAGAGCTGCAGCCAAGTCGTTTACTATATATATAAATAATTGGAGAACAAAGGAAATTGATCTACGAAACTTATGCAAACTCACATATCTATAGACATTTATATCTAAAAAAACAAGTAAGAAAGCTCTAGTCGAGACTGCTCGACTACGAGATCCCCT
>NW_022045864.1:54269-124362 GCF_001654015.2 Drosophila navojoa
ATATATATATATATATATATATATATATATATATATATATATATATATATAAAGAAATAAATATATTTATTTATAATTTTTTTATAAAAATATATGTATAATAAAAATAATTAAATACAATATAAAAACCTTTAACTAAATAAATATATAAAAACCTTTGTTCCTGTAGCCGAAGTATCATCTATTCCAACAGGCCAACCTTAGTCTGATCAGCTGTTAAACATAAAAGCAATTTCAGCTTTAATTTTTCGAACAGTGGAAACCCTAGAACATATAATACATACACACATACATGTACACATGTATATTCAAATGTATGCATAAGTATACACATGCACATATAAGAAATAGTATACACACTTAAATATTTATATAAGTTATACGAGGTATATGTATAATTATACATACATATATATTTATATAAGCTATATATGTATAAGTATACACATACATATGTATATAGAGACGACGCTGACGTGGCTTCCCCGTTAGGCACACGTGTTCGTTCCTAACCTCTGCGAATTCACGAACTTTGCTAGCGAATTTTGATTAAAATTACCAGCACTCCTTGAATGTGCCTATTTGTTTAAATAGTTGCTAAAGATAATATAATGAGCTGAAATTTAATAGATTTCCCGCTAACCCAACATGCCAAATGGGGGAAATAAAACAAACTTGGATTTTTGCTATGAACACTCAGAGGGAATGTTTATGAAATTGTTTATTGAAATTAGAAAATGTGTTTCTCTTATTGGTTTCAAGTCTCAAGAATGTGGAATAGAAAAGATTCCTAGATGTCATCTGGTTTGGGTATGGCGACAAACCTCTTGTAGGGTATTTTAAATCGAAGCTGTCTCCTAATTCTGATCTTTGCAGCATTAGATCCGGTGGTCAATACCGAACTGACACCGTTAGCGGCCTTTTCTGGAACGTTGTCTCTGATGGCAGCCAAGTCAACTGATTCATTCGATGCGGCCAAGGCAGGGGCAACCGGGGCAGATCTGAAGTGCATTAAGTATTTGTAGTTGAGCGATGTCTTGGGCTTTAGTGAGGAAGCTGCCGTTGCATCAGCCGTAGCATTGTCCACTTGGCCAAAAACGAAACATTTCGGATTCACGGATTGTTTTATCTCCTCCTTCGGCGAGTCCACGTGAGTATCAGTTGATGGCTGTGCCACCGATGGGGTTTCCACGGCTGAGTTCGATGGCACTGGCACTGGCTCGTCGGGTTCCGGGCTCACTGGCCACACCTTGGAGGGGTAGGCCAATCTGACGTATAGCGGTGGATGGCCATGCTCCAGAACAAGGTTATTCCCGGCCAATATAGCCCTGTCTATCGAGTCCTTCATCTCGTAGCGCACAAAGGCAACGCCCCGCGACCTGTGCGTGTGCCGATTCTTGAGTAGGTTCACATATACTACCTTGCCAAAGCGCTCGAATATCTGGCGCACCTTCGCTGCATTGTAGGTCAATGGCAAATTTGCCACATATATCTTGTGTCTATCGGCATTTATTATCGGAGACCAAGAGACCTTAAGCTTCATGCCGCGCAATCGGCAGCCGTTCATCGCTTTCAAAGCCCTGTTGGCACTCATGGAGTTGACGTAGCTGATGAAGCCGCAGCAGTGACTGGCTCCTGTCTCCGGGTCGCGTATGATCTTCAAATCGTACAGTTGGCCAAAGCTCTTGAACAGTTGGTAGAGCTCATTCTTTTGCATGTCGCCTGGCAAGTAGTCGACCATCAAATTAGTGCCTTCAGACTCCTGAATCTCTTTGCCAGCGGAGACAGTTCGCTTTGCCATATATTTGGCAAATGCCGCATCCTTTAATTGAACCGTGGAGTTCCATAGACGATTGCTACATAGAATATTACAAAGCCAAACATAATATAATCAAATAAATTATCAATATTTGTTTCTCTTCTGTTCTCTCGGTTATTGAATAACTTACGAAAATATCCGAATTTTCTTTAGTATAAAAACCACAGCGCGGATAAATTGAACCGTGGAGGTTAATAGACGATTGCTACATAGAATACTAGAAACAAAACATAATACAATCAAATAACTGATCAATATTTGTTTCTCTTCTGTTCTCTCGGTTATTGAATAACTTACGAAAATATCCGAATTTTCTTTAGTATAAAAACCACAGCGCGGATAAATTGAACCGTGGAGGTTAATAGACGATTGCTACATAGAATACTAGAAACAAAACATAATACAATCAAATAACTGATCAATATTTGTATCTCTTCTGTTCTCTCGGTTATTGAATAACTTACGAAAATATCCAAATTTTCTTTAGTATAAAAACCACAGCGCGGATTAATTGAAACATTTTTTGCATTCTCATGCTCGACAGCTTTTGGAACCAAAGTGTTGACAGCACTGAATTTTTAACTGAATACACTGCCTGTAGCATCTGGTAATCGATAGTTTATTATCGATCCATCGGTAGGGCTGTCCATGCATAGCAATAGATTTTTAATAATTATCGATTATACGAATTTATAAAATTTAAGAGAACCAGTACATTAAATAGGCCTGCTAAAATGTTCAGAATCAAGCAAGCTCTAGTAAATTTAAATCATGCATGTAAAGCTAAATTGCTATCGATAGGAGTGAAGTGATATCGATAGCTTTTTATTTTTTTTAATAATTAATATGACTAATTTTTTCCATATGATTTAATATGACTTTTATTTCTATAAAATGTATGTATGCCGTAAGTTTTTAATTATACCAATATATAGACATATGTATATAAATTTACATACACATTCACAGCCTTGCGTGCCAAGATAAAATGAATCGCCTCTTTAGGGGCCAGAGGAAAAGGCGTAAAACGCAAAAGCTGCTACCAAAAATGGAAGAGGTAAAGGAAACCGAGTTCTTTCAGCTGTTTATTTATTTGTTTGCTGATTATGGAATTGTTAAGGACAGACAAGGAATGCGAACGATTTGAAGGTTTGCCCCTGCGCCAGGTACATTAATTGGAGCAGGTGCGAAATTTGGTAGAAAACAAAACAAACCAAACGCGTGAAAAAGTATGGGGCGATAACGATTCACTTGCTGTACCTATTGAATAATTTCCAGGGTATTCGAGTCTCGATGCAGTTGGAATAGGAAAAAAGCTTTTACTCATTGTCTGAGTGTTCATATTAATTAATTTCCATTTCCGTTTTCCGTTATCTTGCGCACGCCGATTTTTACCTTTATGCAGACTCAGCAATTAATCAAGTTTAATTACGCCCTAACGTTTCGAGTTAGCCGGGCCTCCACATAGGGATTCTAGCGAACATTGGCCGCATTAATCACTCGAATATGCCCAAACATTTCTCATGTGTGCGAGAGAGCGAGCGTGGGCGGAAGTGCGGCGGGCGTTTGGCATCCCATTAGATAAGAATAAGAGTCTCATAAAAGGGACGTCTCACGTAAACAGCGCATTTAAATATTTGCCAGGATAACGACCCATTGTCAGATCATTTAATGACCTCTCAACTGAAAAATATGTTTGAAATAATTTCAGCCGAGACACGTAAGGCCACACAAGTTCCACAATAATGGCCAGACTTAGCGAATGCAACAACCAGCGCAAGCTGTCATAGTCTGACTGCTATGTCCGGTAACCATGAATTGTGGATGCTGTTGTTATTGAGGACTTTGTGTACCTTGTGGGTTTTGTTTCTTAAACGGAATTGGTACATTTCATGTAATACCCTATATATACTTTTCTTACACCAATAAATGCAGCTACATTTTTATTTTTTTATTGTTGCTTAAACAACTTAAATAAATTATTCTATATTTATACCCTTCACTTTTCTGAAAAATATTATTTCAAGAAATACAAATATATCAAATAAACAATCAAAACGCCCATAAATAAATTTTGAATTAAGTATGTACATATGTATATATAAACCTTTAAGAATTAATTTAAATCAAATCACATTCGCAATATTTATAATATCGTTCAATTTTATTTTTGAGTTTCTCGACGTTGTTGCTTCATTTATCTCATTTGTATGCGAAAATCTTCGATTCAAGGATTCCCCATATTAATGCACACACGCAGACACACTGTATGTATGTATAATCACGCACACACACACGTATGCACATGCGTGTCAACTGAAGCCGCGACCTCCAGCTTTGTATCTAATTGGCAGCAACATTGTGAATGCAAACAATTCACAGCTGCAATTTGACAACAATGAAATACAATTTCGGTGTTTCAGAACCAATTGAGACGATCTTTGTATGCGCAATTGGAAGATATCTTAACATATGGATTGTCTGGCTGGGCATTTCCCCCCACACACTCACACTTACGCGCACACACAGCTACATAATTACATATATGTACATATATATATACATTCCACATGGCTTTGCTGTCTGTCAAAATTGCCAAAAACAACAATAATGGCAACTACAATAACAACAGATGTTCGAACTTCGAAGCTGCGCGAAAAGGTAAACGAGTTGCGCTCACGATTATATCCAAAGAGAGCGAGAGAGCAATGTAACTGGTTGGCTTCGTTCGTGTGAGTGTGTGTATGCGAGTAGGTATGCGCTTGTGTGTGTGGGAGGCATGTAACACTGACTATGACCTCAAACCACCCACAGTTACAATGCAAGCCGCTTGCGCTGGCAGCGATGCTAGCGTCAACAGCGATTTTGCATTTTGAAGAAACAATTTTTGCATTTGCTGACGTCACACGCTACAAAATACAATTGCTGAGTTTGCCGATGTTTCTTGTTTGTTGTTAGTTGTCTGTTGGTTTAGCTGCTTGTTGTTGTGCCCACAAAAGGTGCGCTTACAATTTTCTCCACTTTCTACAAGAAAAATGTGAGAAATCAAAAAGATGCCACCGCTTTGTCTCATTTTGTATAAGTGTGTTTGCCTGTGTGTGTTTGAATCTGTATTTGTATGTATGAGTGTGTGTGGCGGCCACAAAAGTTCACTGAGAAAGCAACTTGAGACTGGGCTAATGTTGAAATGAAAATAGACCGCAATTTATTGATAAAATCAATCAAAATGTAGCGCTGATAAGTCTGCTCTCTGTGTACTATTTTATTTATTTTGTTCACTTATACAATGGCAACCCTTTCAGAACAGATGGCTGGCTGGAGTCCAAAAGGCAACGCAGTCAACATTGGCGGCGGCATTCAATTGATGCAAAGTGGATGGAAGAACATCGAAAGAAAAAACGTGCGTGGTTTCAATTGCCGATAGGCAGCGGGGATGCCATGTATTGAGGGGAGGAACTCTCAACAAGACGTATTTTCATGCTAAAAACGTTCAAAATGTTTGTTTACAATTTACAACAAAATCTTCACACTCACACAAACGCACGCGCGAGCACACTCGGATGAAAGAGTGGAAGAGAGAAGCAGCTTAAATTCTGAATGAGAGAGCAGCAGTGAGAGTGAGTGCCGATCGAATAAGTAGTGAATGAGTATCTGTGCTGATCTCTTGTTGTGATTAACGGCTTGCATGTGTGTGTGTGTGTGTAGTGTAAATGTGTTTGCGTGTATAATATTGTGGGGGGATGACATCACCGCACGTTGCTGTCGCAAAGTTCGCACTATTCAATTTTTTATCTCACTCTCTCTTGCTAAATTTTTCTGCTCTCTAAGTGTGTTGGAGACGCCAACGTAGAGTGTTTGTACTTATGCACATGTGCGTGTGTGCTTCTTCGTGTGGACTACAGTGGGCTAATGTAAATTAAAATTATACTTTGATATTTGAATATATATCTACTTATATATATACATATAAAATTAAGAGTAAACCATACCTCATTTATTTATTTTGTTATTTTTACTGTCTGTATTATTCTCATTATTTCAGGCAATGCAACAAGTGACAGGGCTGCGTTCAATGTAGGCATGGTAGCACTGTGCGCTTGCATGTAGGCGCAACAACTCAAACGGATTTAATAGTTGACCAGCAACAAGAGAGCGCCCACCGCAGAGAGAGAGAGAGACAGAGAGAGCGTGTGCTTGAGCTTACGCCAACGCCAACTTTTATTTTTTTACGTTTTACGCGCTCTTTCTCGCTGGCTGACTGCTGCATGCATGTGTGCGTGTATCGCTCTCTGCTCTAAACGTGGGGCCTCTCCATGTTCAATCAGTCGTTCGGAATTCGCGAAACTATGCGGTCGGCGTACGAAGATAGCGCTGCCGTGTCCACGGATAGCAGCAAATACCACACCAGCTATAGCTATAATAGCCAAACGAATAATAATAACAATAATTACCATAAAAATTATAATGGCAACGGCAACGGTAATGGCATACCCTATCACGCGCGCGAGAACTCATTGCCCTTTAGCTATGGCAATGCCAAAGCAGCGACGCCGCTGCGCAAAACGCCAACTCCGACGCGCGCCGATAGTTTTCTCGACTTTGATTTTGGATTGAGCAGCAACAGCAACGGCAGCACCAATAATAATAATAATAACAATAATAATAGCTATAATAGTAGTAGCAGTACGGGCAGTGATATGATAAAGCCGCAGCCACGTCTAACCAGCCCTCTGTTAGTGCGCAAAACACTCGGCGGCAGCCGTTCAAATACAAATGGCAATGCGAATGGCTCGAATACAAATACCGTCATATCGAATACCTATCATTACGGGTCGGCGGCGGGTGTACCGAAGCCGCGTGTCGACTTGGAGCAGCTGCTGGGCGAGCGACGCGACAAGGTGTTCAGCGAGTATCGAGTGCGGGAAAAGGAGCGTGAACTGGAGCGCGAACTGGAGCGTGCTACGGCACGTGTGCCGCCCACGCCGCCACAGCGCCGACAAAGCAACAGCCTCAGCCACAACAAGTACAATTATGATTTTGAATTCAATCTGAACCTGAACGATATCAACGATCGCAGTTCGCTGCCGTCGCCAGCGCCAGCGCCAGCAGCAGCGCCCTATACGACACGGAACATCGAGGTCAGACAGGATATGGATGTGCCGGATGGTGCGATCGGTGGCACTAGTCGGCGCTTGGAGTCCACACTTGTGGAACGCAATTATCACACAATTAACAACAGCAGCCGCAGCATCAGCAGAGGCAACAACTACAACAATTACCACAGCTTGGAACGACCTCCAATGGAAGTGACATACAAACAGCTCGCTGAGCCACAGTTGGAGCAGCAGGCGAGCATTTATGGCCAGAACCAGCTGCATCTGGAGACGCACACGCGCAGCCGTCGCGATTTGTCGCCCATTTATGCCATCAGCACGAAACGCAACGCAGCAACCGCTGCAGCTGCTCCAAATAGCAATGGCCATCAGGTACAGATACAGCAGCAGCAGCAGCAGCAGCAACAGGCGGATTACCTGCTGACACCCAGCCCCACTAGCCGGCCAGAGACGCCCGCTTTTCCGGTCACGCCACGCACGCCGTTCGGCAGCAGCACCTTGCAGCGCGCCTCCCCCACCACAGAGTCCATATACCAGACAATGGCCACCAATCGGCAGCGCCTCAATTCAGCGCCCTCGCCCACCTTTGAGGTGGCACCGGATCTGGTGAAATTTGCCCGCAACTCGGCCAAGTTCTGGTACAAGCCGATGCTCTCCCGGGAGGATGCCATTGCGCTGCTGATGAATGCACCACCGGGCACTTTCCTGGTGCGTGACTCCACCACCTATGCGAATGCCTACGGTCTGGTGCTGCGTGTCGCTCAGCCGCCGCCGGGCAGCCAAGAGCTGGTGCGTCACTTTCTCATTGAGCCGACGCAACGTGGCGTCCATCTGAAGGGCTGCGACAATGAGCCCACCTTCACCTCGCTCTCGGCCCTGATCTATGAGCATTCCATAAATAAGCTGGCGTTGCCCTGCCTGCTGCGAATACCCGATGAGGATGTGGTACCCGGCCTGGCGTCCACCACACCGGCCCAACAGCATCTGCTCACCCATGGAGCGGCTACGAATGTGCTGTGGCTCTACAGCTGCGACACGGAGTCGCTGACTGGCAACGAGGCCATACGCAAGGCCATCCGGCAGATGTACGCCCAGAAGCAGCTGCCCACGCCCACTGAGGTGCACTTCAAGGTGACCGGACAGGGCATCACCCTGACGGACAACACGCGCAAGAAGTTCTTCCGCAAGCACTACACGGCCGACGTCATCTCCCACTGTGCCATCGACCCGGATAATCGCACGTGGAACCACAATGGCAACGAGGCCGACAAGAAGACCATCTTCGCCTTTGTCGCCCGGCGATCGCACAGCTCCAAGGATAATCAGTGCCATGTCTTCTGCGAGCTGTCCGTGGCCCAGCCCGCCGCGGCGATTGTCTCCTTTGCCAACCGCACGCTGCCCGTCGAGAAGCAGCGCAACTACGTGCTTTGAGGAGCGGCCGGACATGGAAATGGGCCAGCAGCCAAAGGCGCACTAGGTGAGTAACCAGTCGACCTGATGGAGGGCCATAAAGTCGAGGCAAATTGCTGATGGTCTAAGGTGTGCCAGCTTTTGACGTGCATTCAATTACAGTAGACACCCTTAGAAGGGAACCAATATATTGTTTCAGTAGTAATATTTGATTCGGGGCAAAACGAAATCACAAATTTATTTCCTTTTTAATATGCCAAATACCATATTTAAATTTTGATTTTATTTGATGGATTGAATATATTATTCCTATTCTCAAATTCAATTACAGCAAAGCAGCTTATTCTCTCTTTATCTACTATTTCTTTAGTCTAGTCTTTCCCGTTATAAAAATTATCCTTTGAACCAATTAAATTAAATAGTTTATGAATTTAGAAATACCCAGTTAAGTCTATATGAATCCATTAAAAATAAATTATTTTGGATAGGAATATCTCTATTACGAATACCTCAAATTCCAGATTCATCTATGGTATTCACTGTACACTCAGATGCTCCATCATTTTTAGCGTCAAACGGAAAACGATTAAAATTGTTTCAGTTTCTGAGGCGTTGCTTTTAGCTTTTCCCCTCGTTTGTTTATTTACCATATAACAGAACCCCTCCCTCACAGCCCTTCGTCTGTGTTTGTTTGTTTTATGGCCTTCATATGCATATACACACTATAGCCGGGCCACATAAACATCGTCTAAAACACATTTCGTTACGTTAGTCGCGAGTTCTTTTTCGCAACGGATGTTTGTGCCATGAGTCAGTTGCCCAAAATATGATGTAGCATACAAATTGGATTGATTTTCGATCTGGCTTAGATGATTATATGGTAGCCGATTGCCTAATGGGCCCACACACACCTACTATGTAGAACTACATTTAAGGCGCTTCGTTGTTTACCTATATACATACATAGACGTACGGTATATATATGTGTGTGTGTGTATACATATATTCTTGATTAATTCGCTTCACCGCTTCACGGTCAGGCGTTGAGGTTGCCCGATAAGGCTCACACAGTTCCTAACTGTGCATAGACATGCTTATGGGCCACTTTTCCTGATTACTCACATATCGCATAACACATTCGCTATCATTCGGCGGCTCAATGTGTCGCTGTTCTATTATAATAAAGTTTCAGACAGCTCAGCTCGACTGTAATACGTATCAATATAAATGATTTCAAGTATCAGCTTTCGATTAATTTGACTATATCTTATCGCAAAAAGCGACGAAATTATACCAAGTGAAAGTTTTGCGACATTCTCGAAAGATTTCCCAAAAGAATATATGTATATTGGGTTTGTTTTTAAATACTTACTCTATATAAAGTAAAACAGAATGAGCTCAAATCATTTTGTATTTATTTCACCTGATATATAGTTTGTTATCCAACACTCCCAATCCCTTTTCCAGTGCTTCAAAATAGCATTACTTACAATCTTTTTCACACTCTGTCTCTGCATCAGATCATCAAGATATCCTTCAAATAAATCTCACACATTTCAAGGCAAAATAGTTTCATATCTTTTGGAATATCTCGCCAACGATCAACACAAATAGATATAGTCATATATGTATGTATGTATACATTAGTATTAGCAAGAATCGTATATAGCACAAATGTTTAAATAAATTCTGCGGAAAGACGCATTGAGACGTCCGCCAATTGCGCATTTTAGAAAACGCAAAAGCGAATGGGGCAAACAAATTAATTCCAGACGTGTTTTTGAATTTGATTTTGTTTTCTTTTCGTTTTTTTTTTCGATTTCGCCTTTTGCGATTTCACTAAGTTCGCGCATAAAAGTAACAGTAAATTTAATTGAAAATTCTAGAAATAGAAATAAAATCGCTCAAAGCTCAAGAGTAAACAGCGAATTCACTCTCTTTCTCTCTATGTGTATACCCTCTGCACTCCCTTCCCTTTTCGTCGCTCTCTGAATCTGTCGATTAGCCCGATCAGACGATTCGTTTGATCTACAATTAAGCAATTAAAGCTTATATATACTTACCTATATAGACTATACAGATTTTTATGACCTTTTTTTGCTATACTAAATGCCATTTTTCGCAATTTATTTTTTAATTTCAGGCGGCTTACCGTTAGAGCTGAGCAGTGTTGTACAGCGAACATAAATTAGAAATGCCACGTAGAGGAGCACGAACATTACACGAAAGCAACAACAAAAGCAATAACAAAATATAACAAGCAAAATAAATAAATTAACCAAAATGATGTCAGTTAAAATTTGTCTGCTAGCTAACGCACAGTGGAGCCAAGATAATAATTAATAATGCGATAGATGTTAATCAAATAAAAAATATAGTCTAGTAATATAAATACAAATTGTATTTCATCAATAATTTATGCCAGTTCTCTACGTCCTTGTACATTATTGACCTAAAATAAATATTGTAAATATGTGTGCTAATTTCAGTTATTCAAAATCCTTACCTACGTAATCGAATTATTATTGTTTGAGCCACTTTGCTCCACTGTGCACAGATTAAAAACGAATAAAGATACCTGAACGAAATAAAATATGCCATATGTGCATATTTATTTTGATGTCTGTTTATATAATCTAGTGTTAAAGATGAAAGCTAATCTATACTATACATATATAATACCCATGTATCCATACACGTTTTTTTGATACACATAATCTATATTAAGAGACACGAACGTAATAAATGTTAATTTAATTTACAGCAAACATAAAAAAGAAATTTAATGCAAACCCTAACACAAGTTTGCCATATAATTTATAGAGCTATAGGTAATATATAAACCTATATATACGATATACAACTTTTATGTCTAAAATAATTAATGTGTGCTAGTTTAAAGATCTACTAATGCAGTCAATATAAATAAAGTGCAATGATGTTGAAGATAAATATCCCTAACAAATGCAAATATTTTTCTTCTTATCTAAGAATGTTTACTTCATATTTTACAGATACTGTAAAAGCAGTATAATAATATTTAGTCAAGAGCGCCTGACAAAGGGATACCTCTGCACACAGCTTCAACGCCCGGTTCCACACATACAGAAATCCGCAAAGTTTGTTCTTAATACAGCGCTAAAACTATGAATAATTTAAATAATTTATTAAATTCCCGTATTAATTAGAGATCTTCCGTTGTCTATGTTATGCCTGAAAAACTCAAACAAAATATTGATTATTGCGCTTCTATGAAATTTTGAGGAATCTTTCAGACCAAAAAAGTTGCGTGCGATATATATATATATATATATATATATATATATATATATATATATATATATAAAATATAAAATTAAAGATCGCAAAGCTCCAGCTCCAGAGATCACTGAGCTTATCTTCCAGATCCACGAGATCGGTCAAGCCTGGGCTACCCACCAATCACATCTTTAATTGCATAATATATATAAATATATACGTTATATATTTTGGAGTAATTCCTGAACTGTGGACAATAAATAAATTATTTGCCATTTTTAATTGGCAGCATCTGTTTGTAATTCAAGCACATATTTTTATTGTCTTTGCCAGTGCGTTCTAATTCCAAGCTGCAGTACAATGGGCAAAATCAACAAACATATGTAACAATTGTTGTGACTGACGCTTTTGTCAAACAATTAAAGTGTCTGCCAGATATATATACAGATATATAAGGCTATATATTGTATATGTATGTCAGTAAATACATATAAACTTGTCGTAGCTCTAACGTACACAATGGGTGCCTGCGACATTTGTTTTGTAATTTAATCTTATCGTTTGACAACTTCTATATAGATATTTTCCCATATAAAGATGTATATATACATATATGTATGTATCTATATGGCTAACGTATATATGCACTTAAATGCTCTACGTATCACTCGGAAGTTCTAATAGCTTTTTTTTATCCATTAATTGTATAATTTATCGTGTGCATAAAAATTCCGCTCAATTTTAATGGCTTAATGCATTTTATAACACTACAAAAATAATAATAAGAACAATAACAGCAACAACAGAAGGCAGGAGCCAAAGCGTGTCAAGTGAAATGAAAATGCGACCGGCTGACGACCTTGAAATCAATTTGTGCCATGATGACGTCATGCGTCAACAACAACAAACAACTGGCGCAACAGGCACCGCAGACAAGCCAACGACAGCTGTTTACTGTATGTGCCAATGGGTATATTATTTAAAATAGATCTCAACTACAATTTACAAGCACAAATTCTATGCATAACTTCGAAAACACTTTGCACCCACGAAATTTCTTTAGATTTCTATTTCATTAGTCGCACGCGATTATTTCATTTTTTTTTTCTTTTTTTTGGCTGCAGCTAATTTCCTTTTTTTAATGGCTCGCCGAAAGCGAAACCGGTCTGTCATGTTCTCTTGCAAATATGCGTGTGTGTGTGTGAGCGTGTGTATATGTGTTGGCGAGTGTATTTTTGTTAATTAAGCAACAGAAAAACATCTGACGCTCTAAAGCGGCGCCAACGCGCTTTGGTGACATTTTTCGGCCTTCTCTTATGCGTACGCTGATGCGTGCGTTAGCATAAATAGCTGTCTAGACAGCTTCTATAGATTTAAACTACCTGAATAAGTAAGTATTAAATTATTTATAGTTTTCAGCTTATTAACATTACGCACTTTGCCTCATTTTGCGAAAACTGTATATTTATCGATAACAAAAGCTGTGTATTGACATTTAAAATGGGAAATAAGCCACAAGTGCGCGGTATGTTAACTTAACAGTCGATGCTCTGTTAAAATAGCAACATTCATATATATAAGTGAAACAAATTTCTGTTAAATTTTGCATTCGTTTTAATACATTTGGTGTTGTTTGAGTGTGTGATTGTGTTTACAAAGTGAACATAAAATAAACGTTCTTTTACACGCTGTACTATATGGTGTATGAGTGTGTGTTGCTTTGAGATATCTACATAGCTACAAACATACGGGTTGTTCACATCATATTTAATTAAACATAATAAATACGTTTCTAAGCATATCATATATATATATAATATATAGTGTATATAAATATAACAAATAATACATCCAGTTGTTACGGCTACACTAAAACAAGCCATCCAATTCAATCAGATTCAACAGTACAAGTGATACAAAAATACATTATAATGATAACCCAAAAACGGAGAGTAGCTAAACACAGGTGAGTCCATTAACATCCACGTCCACATCCATTCAATGCCCAATACCCTTCTCGTCGTATTACAAAATTGTTTGTAGTCATTTTCTTCTTTTAGTTTTCAGGTTTAAATACAATTTTCGCTAGGGTTTCTCACTAATTCGATTTAGCTGAATACGGACTAGTTGATCCAACTGAGGGCGGTGTGGGCGTGGCACCGCTGCGTATACCATCACCCTCGCATACGTACTTGCCTGTAGAGCGGAAAAATCCATGAGAATTTACTTGACAAATGGCAGAGACATTTACATACCTGAAACAAAACGTCTTTTGACCAAGGACAATCGATATCCGCCTCCTTGCAGTTCAAATTCAATGCCCGAGAGTGTGGTACCCTCACAATTGAACTGTGCGGCCAGCGTGGCCGGCGTTGAAGGTCCATCATTGAGCTCGAGTCGTGCACGAAGCGTACCCACGCCGCCATCCTGTGAATTCTGCGATATGTCCGTAAAGTTCCAAACCAAGCGATTCGATTCACCCAACCTGTATCACAAGCATCGTAAGTTAAAGACTGAAATGCAGTGCTGCCCGAGGGTTGACTTACCAGGATGAATGCGGCTTAGACTGAACGATGCGCACAGAGCCATTCACCGGCACAGAGAGTGTGACATTCAACAAGGGCGACGCGTTGGCCATGGCATGATTATTGTACTTGTAGTCAACCTTGAGCGCTGTGTAGCTCGGCTCGCACTTCCAGTAGCTAACCAGCTGAAGGGGACACGAGCTGGCGCCCGGCTTGGTGCGCACCTGATACTTGAGTATATCCACGTTGAAATATGAGGCAGTTGGATTTTTCTCCGCCTGCCTGCGCAGCAATGCAGTCAACGCAGGCATATTAAACTCCAACAGCGTGCTCAGCGCGCTCGACTGTTGACGATCTCTGTGAAAGAGTTGGTTTAGAGCAGGGAGTTGGGAGTATGTTCAGTGTTCGTTTCACTTACATTTGCACAAGTTTCCCGTTGGGCACAAGACTCTCCAGATTTTGTACTTGCTTAATGCGAAAGCCCAGCTTAGCTGGATTTGGATTATTGGCTAACAAACCGGCAATGCCGGCTGGGAATGATAGCATCATATCACCGGACACCTTCACCTGGCAGCGCGACTCGTCGCTGCCCCTGAAATAGGCGTGTATAATCTCATGGAATGCCACAGCGAGTGGTATTGTATCCGATATGCCAATTGTCAGTGGTGAAGGGCCACGAGACGAGCCCATGCCCCCAATGGCGGTGCGAAACTCTAGGCTGCCAATGCTGTCTGCTCGGTTCATTGCTGGCGCTGGACTCATCCGTCCGCGTCCAAGATTTGTTGCACCCGCTGCAGCAGCCGCCGCAGATGCTGCTGGGCCGATGGCAATCATATCTGATCGCCGTGAAGGAGGGCGTGGAATGGCAATGCTGCTGCCACCAGATGTGGGTGTTGGTATCTGCCGCCCTGGCGGCTTGCTAAACGTAGCCGATGCTGGCGCCGAGACGCTCATTTCGCCCAGCTCCGAGAAAATATCGCTCAATTCCGCATACCGATTGTGGCTAGCATTGTTGTTCGCATTGTTATTGGAGAGCGTGGGACTCTGCAGTGGCGCATATGGGTGCACGCTGGCCGTGGGCGTTGACGCATTCGATATCTCTGGTGACTGTTGACGAGATGCAGGTGCGCCGCGTTGTCCACCTTGCAGTTGTTGGCTATGGTGCTGTAAATAAATTATTAAATAAATTAATTACATGATCATCTTTTGACTCGCATTTAAAATTAGTTTTCAGCAGCTGTTAACGATCAAAATTTAATGTTGAGTTGCTAACATGCTAACATTACACTCTGCTCAATAACAGCCAGTGATTTAACACTGACTGCTAACAACATTAAATATTAATACCAGAACCTTCTGTTAACTTCCGCTTGTTAGCAGCAGCGCAATTTAAATTATTTTTATTAACTTACCGCAAAAACTCCAGTGGGTGATAACGAAATATTCTCGACAGTCGCCCTCAGCTCATCCACGCTAGCCGACATGGGCGCCTGTCCATTGTTGAGTGGCTTTATCTTCACATGAATGCGTCGCTTGTCGTTATCCGAATCCGAGTCTGAGTCGGTATAGAAACTGCCAGCTGCTAAAGGAGTTGTACACTTAGTTAACAAGCAATATTGCGTAGACTACAGAAAATGTGTGTCTTACATTTATCGTGGCCCTCCTCCCAGGCTATTTCCTTAGCTGGTTGTATGCTAAAGCCCTCTTCATCCACCTCGTATCCACTTCCACCGGCACTGGCTCCACCGGCAGCACCTGCGCCCGCTGCACTCGCACTAGCTCCACCCACTCCAGAGTTGCTGCTGGCATTGGCTAGAGCACCGGCTACAGCCACGCCGCCTCCGCTGCCACCCATGCTGCTGGCGCCGGCCGAGTCAACGCTGCCTTGGGCCGAGGTGGCGGACAGGGCGGCCAGTCCACCGCCTGCGCTGCTGCCGCTGGAATTTTGAGTCTTCATGCTGCGTCCATGATCATCATAGTCGAGTAATGTGTTATTTCCCCGATCCGCACTGCAGGTAAAACGTCGATCGAATTAATTGCTTTTTCAATTGCTTCATAATTATATAAATAATTATTACCTGGCCAAGCGCTCTTCCTGTATATTGTGATCTGCAGCCTCGTTGTCTTTTTTCTTCTTGGATTTTTTGGTTTTGGCCTTATCGCGTCTACTACGCAAAATGCCCGAAACTATTTCAAATTATTCAAAAAATAGTTAGTTAAATTAAGCTTTATAATTGCGATGGCAGTTCTTGGCTCTACAAGGACAGCAAGCTCTACAACAAACATTATGAGCTATACTATATGCAAGTCTAACAAATTTAGCAAGTAAACGCAAATTCACATAAAGTTCAGTATTCAAAGACATTCTGGTGTCCACAAAATACATATGACTAAAACTATGTTCTAATAACAATATTAATTTTAATAAAAGTTTTGTCTTTTAACACTGAACTTTTTCCGTGTTAAAGTGCGTAGATTTACTCATAGTGTTGAGCAACAATATATAGAAATCGTTCATAAAGATTCTTAACTCAACTCAAACACCGCCATGGATAAAGTGCAACAAATGATTTAGTGAAGATGTTAGAGATATTTCACAATAAATAAATAGCCGTGCAAAAAAGCATTGAAAACTTGTGCTTAAACTTGAATATACATATATACATGTGTATATATATACATACATATATTAATATGAACATATAGTTATATATGTATATATATAGTTATGTGAGCATTTTGGATATGGACTGGGCTGGTTTCGGTCTATTTTTGCTGGGAAGGTAGACACTTTATGTTTATTTTCGCATTTACCCTGAGAGTTTGATGTGAATATATTTAAAAGTGACGTTGTACGTCTGGACGTTGTTGTTGCTGTTGTTGGCGTGGCTACGTTGTTACCCACTGCAGTCTGTTGTTGTTGCTGTTGTTGATGTTGCTGATGATTTAGATGATCTTGATCGTTTAATGATTTCGATAATTGTTGATCGCTTGTCGTTGCATTCAATTGCTTTCTATCAGCTGCGCTTGCAGTTGGTGTTAAGACCTCATTTGGCTGCTGTTGTTGTTGTTGCTGTTGGTCTTGCTGTTGTTGTTGTTGCTGCTGCTGATCTAAAGTTTTTAATTTCAATTAGTTTGATCAGTGGTGCATGGATGATCGAGTCGATAATGAAATGAATGGTTTTTCATTGAATGAATGAATGTTGTATTCGATGTTGTCGGCGTGCAAAAAGCGAGACACAAAAGTGCAAAACAGAGAAGCGTTGAAAATATTGTTAGTTGTTGGGCAGTTAATCGTTGTGGTGTGCGTGTGTGTGTGTCTGTGTATTTGTGTGTGTGTGTGTGTGTCTGAGTGGGTGTGGGTGAATATAGGGTGTTAACATTTGGCTTTTGGCTGGTGTTTGAGTGTACGTTCCGTAGAGTACATAAGAACATAAAATAAACGTAAATAATCACAAGTGTATATACATGAGGAAGAAATATAACAAATTATAAATATAAACAAAAATTTAATAAATTATGAACAAAATACTCTAATGTAATTGTTTTCCGGCAGCACATCAAGATTGTGCATAGTTCAAAAACACATATTACAAAAATAAGATAATATTCGTATGAGAGCAAACGCTTTGGAAAATTTTTAGAAATACTATCAGATATAGATAGATGAGCACAGCATTGTTATTTGATTCGAATTGAACTGTTCGAAGTATCTACAACAAATCCAATTTCTATCTAGGTTAAGTAAATTAAGTAACTTTGTAAATATGCTGCACATTAAGAGAATCAAGTCAACGCTAACGTATCGACCTCATTTGTATCGAGTTAGAGTTACTGAGAAAACGCTTTGCCCTTCGAGTTATGCACTTGAAAGTGGGATGGACAGATAATGTAAATTTAGATAGAAGACAGAATAGTTAACATACAAGAATTGCAGAATACAAAGTATACACATTATGGATAGAGACTGTTACCGTTGTAAAAGAAACAAATGAAAAGCATTAAGAAAAAAGAGCACTAAGAAAGAAAAATAATAAGAAAATCAACCTTGACTACTAGTTGTATCCAGAAGCTCTGAGTTAGGGATATTTTTGTTGGTGACATTGGTGGTGAAATTATTTGTGCCGGTTGCTGTGGTGTTGTTGGTGTTCGAGTTGGCGCTTGTTGTTGTTGTTGTGATGTTCGTGTTGTTGTAATTGTTGTTGTTGGAGCTGCTACTGTTGCTGTTGCCAGGCATACCGAAATTCCCAGCGCTAACAGAGCTGGCGCTCTGCTGCGGTTGCTGTTTGCTCGCCGTCGGCAAAAACCAGGAGCGCAGACTTTTTACCGTGGACGTAGGGGCGCTCGCCTGTGGCGGCACCGGCGGCGGCTGTGCCCCTAGCGTTTCTGGCGATGTGGGCCGTGGCGATGACGGACCACCGCCCACGCTGCCCAGCATTGCATCGTCTACATAGGGAATGCTTCCACTGGCCGCACTGCCGCTGCCCAATGAGATGCCCGCAAGTGCATCGCCAACACCGACACCGCCACCGCCCCGTTGGTCCATCGAAACCAGACTACCCGAAGCGGCTGCTGCTGTGCCACCCGTACGCAAAGCCGCCTGAATGCTGGTTGCCGAGTTCGAATTTGATGCCGCTCCTGATGCCTGAGGCGGCTGCTGCAGACGCGATGCATTTGACAACGGAATAAACTCCAGCTCGAGCATCTCTGTGAGTAGATCAAAAAGATTTGGATTAGTATCATTAAATATAGATTAGTACTAGCCATAAAGGCTGCTGTTATTAACATTGTTTACATAAGTAGTTTTCATTAACAGGTGCTGTTATTGTCTACAGAGCCAGCAACTGTTATATAGCCTGCTTATGAAGACTATGTTAATAACAGCTCTGAGAAACGATGCATTAGAGTAGACGTACCGGGCTTCTCGAGACCCGTGTATTTGTTCAACACAAATTGCTCGAGTAGCTTATCAACGGACATGTCCACAAATTGGCGCTTGAAGTCCGAATGCACTTGTCCGACCATGTCGTGATTGTTTTGCAGCATCTCCAAGTAAGTGGATAGAAACTCCTTCATTTGACGCAGATGCACCTCCTCGATCTCTTGGAAACGCTGCAATGCAATAGAGAATTTGCTATCATAATAATGTTTCAAATTACATTTTGCAACCCCACATACCCTGCACGTTTGCGTCATGCGACGCTCAAACTCGTTCTTGATCGGATTATGCTTCTCGAGCAGCGCTTTATAATCCTCTTGCAGTTTTTTAAGTTTACTCTCCAGCTTCTCTGCATCCTTGTGGGAGCCGTTGTCCTTGCGAAGCTTCTCCAGCTCGAGCACCTTGCTGGCATACAAATCGCGCAGCTTTTGCACAGCAACTGTTGATGTTTGTATGGCCTGAACGCACTCGAGCGTGTGGGATTCCTCCTCTTTGACGCACTTGTGTTTCTTGTGCAGCTCATCGGCATACTTGGCCACATCTTTGACCAGCTCTGTCAACTTCTGCACCATTTGCATGTGCAGTGTCGACAGCTTCTCCGCCGAGGTGCGTAATATGGTCCAAACCGGTGCAAAGGTGCTGTTCAATGTGCCCGTGCTGGCCTTGTGGGCCAACTTGGACATCATTTTCGAGTTCTGCTCCTCGATGTTCGATTTCTCGCGCAGAAACTCGGACAGCTCCTTGCTGGCCACCAGCCCGTACTTCATATTATGATACAGGACATCGAATCCATTGTTCTTCTCCCCCTGCACCGAAAACAATTGACATTTGAATAGGAATAGGAATTGTTACTTGTTTCCATTAGCAGCAACTCACCCAAAAATAATCATTAAAGTCCACCGTCATTTCGCGTGTGTGTCTTAAAATCTAAATCTTACAAAATTCTAGGGCCCCGGGAATATTCTAAAAATGCTTTGCTGAGCTTCGCTTTTGTTTGTTGTCGGTTATGCCTTTGGCCTTATTGTTGCTTGGTTTTGTCGTCGTCGTAGCTAAATAATTGACTCGGTTACCCAATCCCAATCCAATACCTAGTGGCTCAACAGTAGAGTGGAGCACAGTGGCACATTGCTGGTTGATCCCATCACCATCTTTACCATGATCATAAAATGTTCCGTCTTCAGTACGCTTTGGACGCATTGGTCTCAGGAAATCCCCCTTATTTGATATCCTTGACAGCTGCTGCAATTGATAAGATATACACATAATATTAATAATCTTTTAATATGTTTGTTATTCAATGAATTTAAGTAGAAACTGCAATACTATTTGGTCTTTCATGGGCAACAGAAATTCAAATATTTATTACTTGTTTTTTTAGTTTTTAATTATAATTGAAATAAACACAAATTTCGTTTATCAAGTACATTTTCAGAAACTTATATAATACTAAAATCGTAAGCCCGAAATGGAATCGCCTCTATTGCTCAGCCTGTGCCTTGGCCAACTCCAGATCAATGCGTTCCTCCAGTGCACGCGTTAATATAGTGCAGCAGTCCTTAATTGCATGATAGATAATGTTCTTGATCTGGAGCTTGTCCTCGTGATTGGTGTGCGAATGCGAAAGCCGCCTGAACTCATGGGTCAGATGATAGCAGTGGGTAATATTCTCCGGGGAAACAAAATCCTCGGCCACCTTGATGCAGTTGTGCAAGTTCTGCACCTGGTGCGGTGCACCGGCAGGTATGAAGACTGCATCGCCCAAGCACTGGACAATCGGATAGCCCTCGACGCCATACTCCTTGAACAGGCGCGCACGCAACTTGTCGTCGAGATACCAGTTTTGGTCGTGTATGGGATCGTGGTCCGGCTCCAGCCTGAATCCCTTCTCCAGGGTGACGCGATTAAGCAGATCCCGTATCTTATCCGCATCGCGTGCGGGAAAGATGTGCCACAGTGCGCCAGGCAGCACATCCGGCGACTGGCAACGGGCCCGTGTGATATATTCACAGCCGCCCAGTGCGATGGCGCGCTGTGTGGCCGCCAGCTGGGGCTTGCTGTCCTCATCCGTGGGTATGCCCACGTAGACCATTATGTTGACTGCGTCCGATATGTCCAGATGCAAATTGGTGGTTCCCTTATCCGGATGCAGTGCCGAGCCATAGGCATTGTACATCTTCGGCCCCAAATCGGGAGGCACAAACATTTTGGGCAAGCAGCTGGCTATGTTGAGATTGCCAGTGCGCAGCGTATACTCGGGCATGGGCAGGCCCCGCATCAGATCCGCAAAGCGTGTGGGCAGTATTTCGGCGAAATCGTCGCCCGGTGGCCAATCCTTGAGCTTCAGCAGCATCGGCTTGCCATTGGCGTCGAGCAAGCGCTTGTGCATGCACTGGAAACCCTCCCAAAAGTGGCGCATCGGCTGATTGGGCACCAAATTGCCATTCAGACAGTTTATCAAATCGTTCGGTTTGTCGCCAAAGTCACGGCAAAAGGCCTGCGGATGCCATAGGTCCAGATTGAGCGAGCGAGCCACCTCGGATATCATCACAGGCTGTCCGCATTTCCACACCTCTTGAAAAAGTACCCGATTATCGGGATGCATGGGATCGGTGAGGCGCAACAGTTTGCCATCGCATAGCCATTCATGGGGAACACCCGGCGCCAGTTGCGTCGAGTGCACCAGGGTCATGGCGCGTGGGGGCAAGAAGCGTCGCAAGCCGGCAAGGCCTTTGCGCAAAAAATTTATGTGCTTGAAGTTATCAAAAGCGCTGGTGATGGGATCTTTGCCGAGTGTCTCCTTGGTCCAGACGCGACCAGGCACATAGTCAATGCCATTTTGTCGAGCAAATTCCAATTTCTTGGCATGCAGCTGCTCCAGCCGCTGCTGCTGCTGCACCTTCTGAGCGGTGGCCAGCGAGGAGGCGCTGGTTTGCTGCTTCAGCTGTGACTCCTTGATCATGTCTTGAATGAGCTGCGTCAGCTGCTCGTCCCTGACCTGCTGTTTGCTGAGCAGACAGCCGCACACCTGGGGCACCTGCCACAAAGTGCGCACCTCGTGCAACAGGCGACCGAGCACATTAAGTGCATCCCCTGCAATAATTTGGGTCAGCATCAGCTCGGGCAGCGTATGCTGCTGCTGCTTGTCGCTGTCGGTGCAGAGCAGCCAGTGGTAGGCATCGTAGCCTCGCTGAGCCTCGACTCGCCGCTTATTTTGCAGTCCCTCCTTGCGATCCTTGTAGCAATCGATGCATACACCGAAGCCACACTTTCTGCACGTCCAGTGATAGTTGAATAGCGTTGTATCGCAGACATCGCAGATTTCCCGTATGCCCTGCACGGCTTTCTTCCAGGCAATCGTACCGTCGGGATTCTCGTGCAGCTTCAACGCCTCCGCCTCCTGGCGCCACAGATAGCAAAACTGATCGCCGGCATGCAACAAAATGTAGCGGCACACTTGTATATCCATAAAGCCAGCGGTAGGCGCTGTCTTCGAATCCGGCTGCCAGATTGCGTAGTCAGCACTGGTCGGCTCCAGGTAGGGATTGGGAAATCCGGCAACGCTTAACTCTCCTTCGGCATTGTATTGGAGGCGTCGAAACTCGTAGAAGCGACAGTATATGTCATTGCCGGTGTTACCGCTGTTGTTATTGCTATTGCTGCTGCTACTGCTGTTGATACTGATGCTGCTGCTGTTAGTTTCTGCTGGTGTTGCAGGTGAAGCTGCAGGCAGTGTATGGCGACGTCGGCACTCGCGACATTTGGGTATGGGTGTCGAGCTGATCAATTGCTGTAGCTTAAAGCAGGGCAAATGCTGCAGAAAGATTTGGCAGCTGGCGCGGTTATCGCGGTCACGTTGCTGCTCCTCAATGCTCAGTTCAATAACATTGTTTAGCGGCGGACTTTGCTGCTGTTGCTGTTGGTGTTGCTGCTGTTCTTGTTCATCTTTCATGTCCGTTTGAGGTTCTGGCTCCAAATGGGCACGTTTACAGCTGTTATCGCTGCTGTTAATCTCATTTGATATGTGTATCTCGATTATGGATTTCGGCTCCGAACGTGACAAAGCGCGCTTACGGCACTTGTCGTCACTATTTGATAACGGCGTTGCCAGACTGACGATAGCTGTGCCTGTGGCTGCTGCTTCTTGCGACATTGCGAGCTATGCGCGTGCAGAATGAGCGAGAGAGAAAAAGGGAGAGAGAAAAAGCATAATATGAACATCTCATAATTTGCCAGCTTATTACAAGTTTGCGTTTGTAGCCGGCTTTATTTTGCTTTGTAATTTGTGATAAATTTGCTGTTGCTGCTGTTGCATTTATTGTTATTGTTGTTTCTTTGTGAGTGGTATCTTCTCATGCGATCGTTGTCGATAACATTTATGATACGTTACAACTATTATATACTGTTAATAGAACTGCCTTTTTCCTTTGTATATTTATATTTATATTGTGCATTGGCAATATCTGCAGTCACATTAACCTATCTCAGAACAAATTCTGTACAAAATATTCTTTAAATTATATATGTATATGTAGCAATAATTATAATGTACACATTAGGTCAAAAGACTCAACAGCCAATTGATAATTTGTCATAAATTGGAATGGGGCGTTTGTTTGGTTGTCGACGTATGTAACTTACATACATACATACATATGTGTTTGAATGTCTACCTGATAAGCATAATATAGTAATGCAAACACCCCCAATAAAAAAAACTATTCAATCGGCCATATACAGCAAATAAATAAGCACTGTATATGCTTTGCAGTGTATCTTTTATAATTATCAAAACTTGATAGAAATATAAATATAGACAAAACAGAAACAGGGCTTCCTATTTTTTCGCCACTCAACGCTATTTTTAAGCAACATTTGCTAATTAGCCGAGATGGCCACACACACACACACACACACACACACACACACACACACACACACCATCAATATGTTCACGTGCAATCATTTAACTTCATTATGACAAAAACTCCCTCTCTCTCTCTCTCTCGTAATCTCTTTTCTCCAAAGATGTGCAACAGGTGCCAGTATAATTTGCCGCATATCGATAAATTCACTCTTTTGTATCGATTTATTATAACCAAATAGGGGCGGAAATGTATATATGTATGCATATACATATATTATACGATGTAGACCTTTACAGCTATTCACTAGTTATCTGAAGTATGACAACACGAATATAGCCAGACACGCATCGTTCTGGTGAGACCCATTGAATTAACCTTGGCTGACATACCACACAAAACACATACAGACGCCTACGCCCTTGTAGCAGTTGCGATAATGTTTTGGGCGTGAACCGCAGCGAAGCCGCCACAGCTGCCGCTGGTGCTTCTGCGTGTCTTATCGGTAAAAGCGAAACAGAAAGTTAAAGAGAAACATAAAAAAAAAACTTTACCAAGCACTGCTCTGCATTCAACAACGGCGGCATCTTCCACTGCACAATTGGCGAATCAATTCACTCTCTGAGCACTATATTATTGACCTTTCAATTAAGTTGACTTCAGTAGCGCCAATTGCTCGTTTTACATAAGAATTGAACGAAAGGCGTTAAATCAATAATATAAATAACCAAAGGTGGTGGTAAACAGCAGAGACGTGCTTACATTTAAATACATACTACACATATGTATGTACATACTCTGAATATATATTTATATATATGTACAAATAACGTATGCAGTAGAAATAGTTGGCACACGACTCCCTTTTAGGTCGCACGACAACACCATTCTCATACTTCTTTCTCCGTATTTCCTACACGTATTATGAAACTGGCCGCAGCTACAGTTAAAATGTTTTAACTTTTAATGTTAATGGCCAATCCAGCTGATATCAAGCACAACTCCTACCATTTGTAGCGTAAACACAACAGAAGCACGACAACACTGTTGTGGGATTACTACATCGCCTACTCTCGCCCACTCTTGATGTGTTGTTTTGTCAATGAATGAGTTGCTTTTTTTCAGTGCATTGGACATTAATCAGCTTTGAATAACGAACGATTTTACAATTCACTTTTTGCTAGCCGCTTCCTTTCAGCAATACCGATTTAGTGGCTCAGTATAATTTTTTATCAGTTTAAATTGTGTACTTAATAAAACCAAAAGCACAAATACACGCACGTATAGTCCAAGCACATTCACACACACACACACCCACCACACATGCAGTTGAACGCTGAAGCGTTCCTGCATACCAAGTATATAAATATGTATAGACATATGCATACATACATACATATAGATTTGATTGGAATACAACTAGTAAATTTTCACACAAAAATTATGATAGTTTTTGCATTAATTAAAACTTACATTTTATTATTAAATATTGCTTAAACACATCCACATTCGTTTTATGATATTTCTCATTCGAAAATCAAACTTCTTGTATATAGAATGATAATTTTTCACAAACGCGCACAATTAACATACACTCACATAGCAGAACGCGTCGTACTTCTATCTTACTAGTGATGTGCCAATATTGATTGTTAGTCAACAAGTGTTGAATAACATTTAGTGTTGATAAATTTGCTATAAATTTAGTACACAGAGGACTTCATAATTTTGAGCTTTGTGTGTTTTCATTGCAAAATTATCATTTACATGTATTGTCAATATATCTTGAAACAAACCGATTGAACATAAAGGCACCAAAAGTGCTAAATTTAAACCAAATTACTATCGATAACTTAATGTTTTCTACGTTCACATGTATCGTTTCAATGTGTACACATCTCTAAGTGCCGGACAGCTGAGGCTGCCTCTAATTTGGAAAATATGTCTTCAACATTAATTAAATGTTTAAATATAGCGAAGACCGTGGGCAGAGTGACGTTCAAAAACTTCTTAACTGCATCACAAAACCAATTACCATCTTTGAGGTTAGTGAAAAATCGTATAATATACTGTATTTTAACTGTCGGCTCGTGCCTAATTTTTTTATATAATGCAGTCCAGCAGCTGTTGGCGGCTTACTGAAATGCGGCGTGCACACAACGGCTCCGGTACGGAACGAGCGGCTCATGGAATTCTTTGACGATCCTAAGCATTGGAGCGAAAATGAAGTGAAAGTGGGACGCGCCTGGAAAGCGGATGAACTGCGTATAAAGTCCAATAAGGAGCTGCATCAGCTATGGTATATTCTACTGAAGGAGCGCAATATGCTGCTAACTATGGAGCATGAATGCAACGATAAAATGGAAATCTTTCCCAATCCTGAGCGCATCGATAAGGTAAAAATCTCTATGGAGAATCTTGAGACAGTTGTGCGCGAGCGCAACAAGGCGTATCATCTGCTCGAGACAGGGGAGACAGGAGAACGTCCTCAGCGACAGGTGAATAACGCCTTCGGTTTGCGCTGTACGTACAAATCCTGCGAGCATGTACTCCCACCCTTCATGAACACCAAATGGATTAAGTCACGTAATTTAGCCTATGGCGGCCGTGCCGTACACAAATTCCTGCTGAAGTATCGCGAGAAACTCTACAACGCCAAACGCAAGGCCAAGAAGTAAGTATAGAACAATCAATTCAAAGCCACCGATTTAAATATGCATACATATTTATTTTAGTCGCGCACGAAATGAGGTCATGATGATTTTGAGACGGAATCCAAACTTTGATTTGGAGCTGCTGAAACGCAAATATGCCGATGTGGACATCGACAAACTACGCAGGACCGACAAAACGCGCGGACACTTCGTGCCAAAGGTTGATGCTTGAAAAATGTTCAATATTTAATTAAAATAAATGTAACACAAGTAAACTAAACTAGTTTCAAAAGCTAATCATCAAATTTAATTTTTTTGCCAGAGAACACGGCAATTTTGGGCTTTAGCTTTTGCTTGGCCACCCAAGAAGGATGCATTCCCTCTGTGCTGACTGGAGTTGGATTTGGCGCTGTAGGCACTGGAGGAGCAATTGATGTTTCTGTAATGTCCCCATCTTCACCAAACTTGATTTTCTTTCCTTTGAAATTGGTGACAATTGGCTTTTGCTGTTCATCGGCTACCCAAGCAGGATGGCGTGCATTGAAACGTGGATTCTTATAGTCCAGTTTGTTAGCCAGCGGCTTCTGTTTGCGCTGCTCCATATAATTTCGGGGCTCCGTCTCGTCCTCATTAGCCACCCGAGCGGGTAGACGTTCATTAAAACGCGTATTGTTATAGTCCTGCTTTTTGGCCAGCGACTTCTGTTTACGTTGCTCCACATAATTTTGGCGCTCCATTTCGTCCTCCGATTCATTGTTGCTATCGCCAGATAGCACAACTGCTGTTGACATATATGGCTGACCCGACTCTGTTATGAAAAACGGATCGACTACATGAGTAGGACGTTGTTTTTCCATTTCCATGGATTTGTTGCGGTTATCATTTGGTATTGATTTGTTTTCCATTTCCGTAGTTTCCTTAAGCTTAGGATGAACTGCAGCATCCATTCGCGTTGGCTTCTTTTCTTCATCTGTGGGCTGTTGCTTATTGTCATCTGCTTTGGATTTTTTATGCCTTTCCCTAGTTTCCTTAAGCTTAGGCTGAGCTGCAGCATCCATTCGCGTTGGCTTCTTTTCTTCATCTGTGGGCTGCTGCTTATTGTCATCTGTTTTGGTTTTTTTATGCCTTACATCAAGCCCAATTTGCTCACTTGTTCGCTTCTTTGATTTTGCTTTTACTTTGATTGCCGGCTTAGTTTTATTTTTTGTTTTCAGTGTGAGCTCTTCATCAGTTTCTTTGCTTTGCAGTCTTTCGACTAAACATTTTCCAGCAGGCGTATCAGTATCATTTTTCTCATCTTCTTCACATTTATGCACTTCTGGTTGATTTTGCTGCAACCATTCGAGACGACTGCGTGTCTTCTCTTTCTGTTCCTTGAGCTCTTTACGCTTGCGTCGCTTCTCCTCGGTACGCTGCACCTTAAGGCGACGTTTGCTTGTCTCCAATATTGCAGTACGCCAATCCGCATTGGCTACATTAGTTAAATCTAGCTTTAGTTGAAATTCTGCGACAAGTGTTTGGATGACTTTATTTAAGCCCAGCATAGCTATTGCTATTTCATCCGGCGTTGCTCGGCCATTGGTCAACACAGTATTATGATTTTTGCCAACTTGAAGCAGTAGTGTTCGCATGACGTCTAAACATTTGAGCGACTTAAGCTCGGACATGCATTCCACAGTTTTACGTATACGTTCCTGAATCTTTTCATTATCCGGCTGTTTCTTTAATCCTTCCTTTAATTTGCGCAATTTGTTCACCAGTTTTGAAATAGTTTGCACACGAGCTTGTTGTATTCGTTTTTTGTTGGTTATTACCTGTTGTCAAATATAATAATAAGTGCTTACATTTAAATTTGAGCTTTCACTTACCAAATTATTAAATTGTAGTTTATTAAACATTCTGCTTTAGCTCTAGCAACATGCTGTTTTTGCCCGTTGAATTGTTTTGGAATCGAAGAACTATCGAAACTATACTTTATATGAAATTTACTGCAATATCATATCCTATCGATAATATTTGGCCGATATTGAGAATTATGTGTTATTTTTATTAAAAAGAAATTGCTTATAATACAAATTGCAAAATTAAAACGACATATAAATATGACGGGATAGTATGGTTTCAAAATTATTTAAACAAAAAAAATAGTATTGTTTTATAGGAATGTCCTCAAACTCTGCCGATTATTTTATAGCAAATTGAAGGCAGTGTTGAAAAATAGCCAATAGCACACGAAGCTAGCTAACACTTACAAAATACGGCGATATAAATTCTTTCGACAAGAAAACATAAAGTCGGAGATTTTTATTACGTACAAATTATAAAATTAGTTATTGATAGAAAAAAAGTGCTATAGTATTAAGCTCGTTATAAGTAAAAAGTTAAAGTCGATTAGTTTGAATTCATGTGACCAGAAAAATTAAAACAAGGAGGAGCCGATTTAAGCGACAGCAACAAAGAAGGTCCGGCAGCATACATACATACACTCGCAACTTGCACACACACTCTCACGCACACACACACATGCATAGATAAGCCTGCACTGCAAGCCAGGAAAATGACAAATAATTGTGGTGTAAGATTTTGTATAACGACTGATAAAAAGTTTAGTGTTATTTAAATTGTGCAATCGAAACCCGTGCAATTAATGTCGATGCTCGCAAAGGGTGTATGCAACGCTTGAGTCATTATAATCCCCCTCTTTTGTGCGGATAAGTGCGTACAAGTGTGTGTGTGTGTGTGAATATGTGTGCGGGAAAGAAAAATATATAAACTAGGCAGTCAAAAACTACTGTGACTCATTAATTTATGCCTAATTATACGCTTAATTAATTTTAATCATTTTTAATTAATAATAATTTACGTATATGTACTTTTCTTGCAGTCGCCACAATCTTCAGTTGCAGCTCTCATTTTTTGAGTGGGGCGAGGAACTCACACGCACACCAATACAAGCACACGCGCCAACAAGCCCACACAGTAACATACGCATACACTTGAAAGACTAACGACTGCAATTGTAAACATCGACAGGCACTACGGAGCGAACGAAGTCAAATGACGGAATACAAGTTAGTTGTTGTTGGTGCCGGTGGCGTTGGCAAATCGGCGCTAACCATACAACTTATCCAAAATCATTTTGTGGATGAATATGATCCCACAATTGAGGACTCGTATCGGAAGCAAGTGGTTATTGGTGAGTATAGCATAAATCGATTACATTCGCAATTATCGATTACCGTACATTCAAAATGTAAACAAAAATTGAATGTTGCCAGATGGTGAAACCTGTTTGCTGGATATTCTGGACACCGCCGGTCAAGAAGAGTATTCAGCAATGCGTGATCAGTATATGCGCACCGGTGAGGGTTTCCTGCTGGTGTTTGCTGTGAATAGCGCTAAGTCTTTTGAAGATATTGGCACATATCGCGAGCAAATCAAACGAGTCAAGGATGCCGAAGAGGTGCCAATGGTGCTTGTGGGCAATAAATGTGATCTGCCTTCGTGGAATGTGCAAAACGAACAAGCACGAGAGGTTAGTTCATGTTCAATTAAATTACAACCTATAGATTCCTGTATATATACATATATTATATAATTATGTGTATAAATTTCTTAATTCGTAGGTGGCCAAGCAATATGGCATTCCATATATCGAAACATCAGCCAAGACGCGCATGGGCGTCGATGATGCATTTTACACATTGGTGCGCGAAATACGCAAAGATAAGGACAACAAAGGACGAAAAGGACGCAAAACGAATAAGCCGAACCGTAGATTTAAATGTAAGATGCTCTAAATGGCCTCGCATTGGTTTTTCTTTTTTTTTTCATTAACGCCTGTCCGGTTTGTGCATTGTGTGTGTGTGTGTGTGTGTGTTTGTTGTGTGTGCCAGATAAATGCAACAGTTTATGTATTTTGCTGTGCTATTTGCCCGTGCGGCATTTAGTTTACGCACAACTACACATGCGCACACCCACACGCAAACACACTCGCACACGCACAAGTGCGCGTGTTAGGTTGGTGCAATTGATGGGAGGATGAACAAAATTGTAATTAATTTAAGCAACTAAAATTTTATTGTATGTCAAATCATTTAATGTGCAACTTGTGTGTCGTTTTGAAATGTGGCGCCCTTTTAAAATTATTAATAATGCGTGTATGCCGTACAGGTATAAAAAACAAAAACTATGAATACTATTGTAACTGCCTTGGTTAAGCTGCTGCGATAGCGCATTTTGGAATAACCATTTGTTTTCAGTGAGCACAAAAGTAAACAAAATTTAAAACCATGTTATCTGTGTGTGTACCGTGATTAAAACGATATACGATATTTGTATGTAAATGTTTAATTTTTGTTTAACTGAAAGGCTTTTTAACTCGTATCATTTTAATAATAAGGATATATACATATGTTTACATATATTTATTTCCTTATATGTTTAATGCCAACCGCGTTTAATTCGTTCCCTCCTGCAAATACACTCACACGCACAAACACAATTCCATTAGAAAATTTCCACATGAAACGAGAAATGAAAATTTAATGAAAAGCTCACAGTTCGTATATATTTTTTGTGGTGCTAAATTCAACAACTAATACCAGCACAAAATGTATGAGTTATTTGAAAACAAAAACAAAAAAAAAGAAATCAAAAATTTTATTTTTTCTACTGATTGATCAGTTATTTAGCTTATGCAAAGCACTCTTTTGATTTAAAAATCAGACAAAAAATAAAATCGTGTATATATCATTATATATATGATTCAACTGACTTCGTGCACCTTACTCATATATACAATTATTATTTCAATTTACATATAAAGAGATTTGCATAAGCTAGACTGGAATTACGTATGTAGTAGATAAATGCTGCATTAAGCAACGAGCAGCCAATTACATACACATATATAGTTTGCTTTAAGCTTTTTATACATACATAAATTAATATTTAATTTTTTTGTATTCATTTTTGCCATACAAAAAGGAAAGTAATAAATCAATTGTGTGTACTATTTAAATACAGCGTAACGGGTTATATAGTTCGAAGGCTGCCAGATTGTTCGAAAACCGATTAACTCCGTCGGTAGCATGATAAATGAAACAAATGCCTCAAATTAAAATGTAAACAATTATATTTAAATATTTTTCTCAATCACAGTACATAAGGTAGTGTGTCTGTAATTACAATTGATTAATACATATTTTTTAAATTAAAGACAAAATGTACGAACCTTAAACTTTTGGACTTAAATGCGCTGCGTAACTTTTCAAGATCCTCCATTACATATTGTGAAAATAACCATATTGGATTTTCGAATTCATCAAATGGGGCATTTGTGATATAAAGGATTGCATCTGCTACATTAAAATTCTCTATCATATTTGGTAGTAACAGGCGCGCATCTGTCTGAAACCCTAAATTTTTGTCATCTTGAATTAACAATGCCAGATTAGCCTTTGTACCGCCAACCAAAGGGACTTCCATACTAAGTGAATAACAGCAATAAAAGTTTAAAGACAATTATATGTATATAGACAGACAAAAATATATATATAATCCATACCTGCTCTTCTCACATTTATCAGCCAGTCTGCGCAGAACTATCTGGCTGAAAAACATTGTCCGGAAATTTACTGAAGCAACGTGTAGCCAAAGCAACTCAAATACACTTTGCAATTGCTGCGTATTTAATGTATTCCATTTGCATATGCAATAGATATGAGCAACAGATATGACTGATTCCTGTTGATCGGGCTGAAGGCTACCAAGCGTCATCAGCTGTTCCTGTAGCATTTCGAATCTTGGCACAACCTTGGCCACCAGACATTCGTAGAGCAATTTGATATTCATAAGGTTTCTCGGGTTTAACAAGGCTACCCAGAGCTTGTCATTCCAATATTCAGGTATCGTTTCACCAAAGCGTTCAAGATTCAAAATTGCTCGGATGAAACGAATTTGTACTCTGTGGTCTTTTGAATTTTCAACAATTTCTTTTTGACTTATATTCGAGATGATATCAAGCATTTCATCAAATAGTTCGATTTGTCCTGTTTTCATTTTACTCACGTACGTTATGAAATTGTTCTGTTTAATGTGTTCTACCGTATTCCAGGTAGATAAACTGTTTAGATATGCACTCTCGATGCTTTAAAATTACAATAAATCAATTCACTGTAATAATATTTCAACAATTAAAACTTATCTTACCGTTCCACTCCAGTTGGATACTCGAAAAAAAGTAAGCCACTGACTAAAGTTGATTGTAATACATAATTGGTGTTATATAGTATGTTTCCCAGATCCCAGCCGCTTTTACTATTGGAAATCATTTTTTGAACGAGTATTACCGTTTTACTTGGCTCCTGATATCTAGATATATAGTTTAATATTTTTCCAGGGCTGAAAACAGAATATATTATTTTTGCTGGATATGGAATCTATTCTCGATTGTTTCGTTGTCATAATCCATAAATGGAGTCTATATAATGACCGAAAATATTCGAGCACTCACTTTAGCAAACGTCTGTTATATTTATTTAGCTGCTCTAGGAAAAAGTCAATCAAGCTCTCATCGGGCAATTTTTGGTCGTGCTTTTCCAAAAGACACGCCATATGTGACAATGTATAGAATGAGCCGGTCTCCAAAATATGAATTGGGTTCAAGTTAAATTCACCAAGTTGACTCCAATGATGTACATTCTTGTCAAGAAAATGTTGAAGGCTTCGTTGCTTTACAAAATATATCTCGTCCGATGTTTGGCATTTTAACTTGTCAATTAGGTGTTGCTGTAACTCGTTCAGATCCTTGCACTCCTCGATGAAATCAAAATTTACGTCATATCTTGTACGAAAGAATTCCCTAGCTTCCTTTGAACTGAAGGTAGAAAAAAATGCGGGTAGACGCCACCAGCCGTGCAAATCTGTTGGCACAGAATCAAGTTTTCGCACTAGCTCCTTGAGTGAACTCCACAGATTATTGTCATTATGCACATCACGAAAGATCTCGTAAGTGCTCTTAGTGAGATGAACAATATCTTCTTTCATGTCATCAGAACTATCAATTAGGATTTGCAGTATGTCTGTAAGAAGGCCGTAAACATCTTCGTTGTCTCGATAGAGCGTCTTAACGAATTCTATGAATTGGGGCAACGATAAGCTCTCGATGGATACCTGAAATGGAATATGTTATTAAATACTATTTCGCATATATATAACAGCTCACTTACCTCAAATAGATCACAGAGGAGATCGCCGGCACTGTTTCGTAAGCTCGTGTTGTCTATTTTTCGCACGTGTGCAGCTAAATTGAGCAGCAAATTATTTTTTATTTGTGGCTGCTTCCTCGGCTCTAGGCAGCTCAGCCAGCGATGCAGTGGCACCCCAGTCCAGGGCACCTCAGCCAAGGCCTTTACGAACTGTTTATTATTATCATTTTCAGTGACAAACTTCTTCATTTTGGTCTCCTGGATAGGATTGCCCTCCAAGTTGTGCAGTTCCAGATGGTTGGTAGCTGAAAGGAATTCGATCAACAAATTCGCACTGAAGAGTTCAGCAACAGTGAAGTGGTCCATTATGAAATCGATGATGACGTGCCGCATTGGGATATTTGTAGTTTGCAATAGTCGGATATATAGAATACGCATCCAGTTGACATCGATATTTTTCTCCTTTAAGAGGGATAAGGATATTGATTTTTGCTCTATTTTGATGCATTCCATTACGCTTATATAGGAGTACAAATCCAGATTTTCAGAGCGAGTGCTGTCCAGTAACTTATTCAGAATCAAATAACCTGAATTGCGCTCCTCATTATTCTTCGACTCGAGGAGTTTTTTTACACGGCAATAAAGTTTTGAAGAGTCGATGAATTTAGGTCCTAATTCGTGTAAAATATCATCGAATAATTGCCCGAGCTCCTGGCTCTTCTCGTTGTTTGCGGTCCTGGAGCACACTTGTCTCAAGAGGAACTTGCCTCCTTCAGGGAATCGACTCGTCCACATTTGTACGCACAGCAAAAAGTCGGAAACTAGTTGAGAATTATATGTCTGCACCTGTTGATCGTCTTTTGTGCTGGGCACTACCACTGCAAACAGTTTTCGAATCAACTTCGATGCCAAATGCAGATTTTCACTGCTGTTTGTGTTGAGCAAACCGCATACATATTGTATCAGTCGCTTTAACTGGGGTTCCTTGGTCGAGTCCACAAAATCCAGGAGAATGTCCACCAGCTCCATGGCTGTTGTGTTGTCCACTTCTCCAGTGGTATTCGCTTCCAACATAGCTGAGCCTAAGCCTATGAATACAACAACAATGAAAACTAGACGATTCATAAACAATTTAAATTTTGATTTTTTTTAGATATTCTGCGATAGTTTATATCAAAAATAGTGGTATTAAAAACAGCTGATGAGACACGCCTTCGTTTAATGTGCCAGAGATCAGCTCTGGCAGCTAATAGCACTAGCCAGAGAAACCGAAGTGTCCGGCACGTTTGAGTGATAGTAGGTTAGCAAAGAAGTCAGCTGTTTTAACAGGATGACGTCATTATTTGAGAAAATGGTGGGCGCGCGTTTAAATTAGTATGAAAATCAAGCAATTTATAATCTAATCACAAGTTCTACAAAGATTGACGAATCGGAAAATATAGCAGTGGCGTTGTAGCTTAGCTGTTCATTCCAAGAACTCGTTCAATGAACAATGAATTGATGACGTCATACTGTTAACGCAGCTGACAGCCTTGTACCAACTATTATTATTTTCCTTGTTATGACATTTATTGGGCATTATTATGTACATACATATGTATGTATGTATGTACATAGATTTACCGCTAACATTTTATTAGTATTTACGAAAAAGTAAGTATCAACTGCGACTGGCATTTGTTGGATTCATATAAAAAATATTTAAATACGTTTTTGCTTTTTCACGTTTGAAAAACATTTAACAATGCACCGATAAATCAATAGTTTATTAATAGTTAATAATACTTAACAATGTAAATTTATTGTAGAGTAAAACTATGTACTTCGTGGCCCGCGGAAAGCATTACTGTTTCGGGTGTGGTGGGTGCGCCGAGCCTGACCCACTCTCGAGGCAACCCGGCATCCTGTCTAGCTGCCTGTATGGCATGTTGCAGGGCAAAGAGTACGCCCACTGCGAGACATAAAGCTGGCTCTCCCGTGGCCTTTGAACGCAGAAATCCCACTGGATTGGGACTTTTTTGCAGCAGTTCAATGCGGAAATCAATAGGTATATCCTTGGCACCTGGAGGATGATAGTTCCAGGTACGGTTTGTGAGTAGGCGACCCGTCTGACGATCATAAACCAGATGCTCGGTGAGATAATAGCCCAAACCCATGACGAAAGCTCCTTCAATTTGACCAACATCAATATTGGGACTAATACTCTCGCCCGCATCCTCAAGGATGTCTACGCGGCTTATTAAGTGGTTGCCAGTCAGAATGTCCACCTCTACCTCGGTAAGACTTAAGCCGTAGATGCTGTAGTCGCTTTGATCGCCCTTTTTGAACGATTCGGTGGCAATCAAGCTGATGGACTGGTTGAAGGCTGCCTCCACTACCTGTTGCCAGCTAGCCTGGGATCCCAGTCTACGTTTAACCGGTTCCAGGCGCTGGTTCAGCTTATCGCAGCACTTCCGAACGGCAATGCCCACCAACTCGCTTGCCATAGAGTTGGCTGTCACAAAGGAGTTAGCTCCCAATATCGTATTAGTGGTCTCGATTCGAACACGCTCAAGGGGAACGCCCAGCACGAGGGCAGCCACCTGGGCCACTTTTGTATTTATGCCTTGGCCGATCTCGATGCCCCCGTGAGATATCACCACAGAGCCGTCCGCATGATAAATGGCCACCGTCGCAGGGTAAGCTAGGGCAACGTTCACAGTTAGAGGAAAGTCCATCAAAGCTAGCCCCAAGCCCCGCTTCCGCCATCGATTCTGAGCATTGAACAAGTTGATTTGCTCTCGCCGCTCGCGATACGTCGTGGAAGCGAGAAATCGGGGAAGAAGCTGCACCATCTTGGTTCCCGGTCGGAGATTCACAAGTCTCACATCAGCTGGATCCAATTTGCAGGCGAAAGCGATGTTCTCCAATGCCGTCTCAGTCATGGCAATGGCTGGGAATCGAAACACGGGAAACCCGATTGTAATACATTTCCCTCTAGTACTACAAGAGATGGAATAGAGCTAGAGAAAATCGAATTATCTTACCCTCTGCTGTCCCTGGTGCCCGACACCACGTTGAACTAGGTGCATCTGTTTTCACAGCAGTGCCTTTAACCTTAAAGTTCAAACTAGTCAGATTATAGACATTTTTGAGTGTTGGTAAGGTGAGGAACTCCACGACATTTTCGTTAAAGCTGCATCCCGCATCCTCGTAGTAGTTATTTGTGAGCATGCGAATCGAGCCGTTTGCACTGGCTTGGAATTCGTAATCGGAACGACACGCCCATCGCTTTCCATTTGATTCCATCATAGACTCAATGGTCTGCACGAAACGTGCTGGCCGATTTAATTTAAATGCAACTAGAGCACAGGCACAGGCAACCTGGTTACCTCGTGTTACTTTAGCACCATATGCTCCGCCAACTCGGCGCACCTGTAATTGAACGGCATTCGCATCCAGCTTAAGCATTCGGGATATGCTCGCTTGGGTCACATCCATCCATTGCGTGGCGCTCCAAACCTGCAGTCCTTGTTCATTAGGAACCACTACTGTCGTTTGTGGCTCCATGGTGAAATGGTATTGTGACTCCAACTCTAGAATTCCACGGCCCACTACATCGCCTGGCCTTAGTGGCGTTTGGGCAAGCTCCTTATTGAGCTCCGTGCATACCACCAGACGATCTTCCACTTTGGCTGACAGAACTGCATTCATGCTGGTGTAAATCTTAACCTGATCATTGGCATAGGTCACCTGTACCAAACTCGCCGCATAGACGGCCACATCGTGTGTCAATGCTGCAATTACTCCCAATGGCTGATCATAGTAAAGTACACGTCCAGCACAAAATATTTCCTCCACATCACCCGGGACGGTGAATAATGTTGTATTGTTGAAATTATTGTCGCCCGGAATGTCCTTGGACCCATAGAACGCAACCACGCCCTTGCACTGGAGCGCGGGAGCTGAGTCGATCTGCTCTATAGTTGCACCCACTCGCTTGGCCGTGACAAAGGCGCAGTGCACAGCATTAGAGGTGGTCAGCAAATCGTTGATGTAGATGGCTTCACCAGAGCACTGAATGAGACCTAGCGAAAGTAATGGAATTCCAACTTGAAACAGCTCTCTAGTATGCTCGGAATAAATATGGGTATACCTTCCAACTTCTGTACTGGCTTAGTCACGGGATACTTATTTGGTATGGTCTCGAATGATTGGCTGCCGGAGGAAAGCGGACGCTCTAGCAGCTTACCACCACTGTGAAAACGCATTCGCACGAGCTCTTCGGGCGCCGAGCCAAGCAAAAACTTGTAGAAAAGCGAACAAGCTAGTTTTTGACGATACTCAGGCGATGCCTCGGGCGGCATTTCCACTGCCTGCAGACTTATCAGCAGCTGCTCGAAAACCTGCGCCACTGTGGAGCTGTCATACAAATCCCGACCCACCAACAACTGCTCGACATGCTCGGCGTGAACATAGTCTGGCCTGATGTTTCCAAAGCAAAGGCGAGCCGAAGCCACTATGCGATGCTGAAGGTTCTGCCACTCGATCAGGAATCCACTATTAACATAGGCATGAACGTTTTGGGCACGCGGTAGGATCTGTTGGAGAGGGATGATTATGAAAGATTCATACCATTCTGTTTTAAACTAACCTTGTAAGAATTGAACAAGAATTTGGACTTTGGATAAGACCTCAGAATAAATCCGCCAATAACCAGTTTGGGCGTAGTATCCTGCAGAAAGGACAACAGAGTCATTATCCGTTGACTGCTCGCATTATCGTGCACCAAGACATGAGCATCCAGAGCCTCAAATGTGATGAAGACATCCGAGGGGAACTCCGGGTGCTGCTTCTTAATTGAAATATTGCCCGCCAGTGTTCCATTCTAAAATTGAATATATATTCTTGTTATGGCTGTAAACTTGAAATCGCTTCATTTAAATTTCAAGTCATTAATGTCAATTCACTTTCTGTTTACATACACATATGTGGAATTAGGAGTGCGCCTGAAACAAGTTTTAAACTGGATTATACGGATTTATGGCCACCACTTACACTCCGCACTGGCACATTCGCAATCAGGTTGAAATGCTGCCACAATTGTGCGCAGTATTCGAAGCCCGGGCGTTGTTCGGCCTGTTTGAAGAGCTGCATTGTCTCCGTGAGAGTCAAATTGGCGCCCAGCAAGAGGTGGTCTGGTTCAATGCTGTGCTGCTTTAGCTCCGGCACCATGTTGACGTCCACATAGTGCTTTAAACTCCTCGACCGCCTGTAGACGCCATGCGCCGTGTTGCCTGCCACCAGAATATACTCCTCTCCAGTGGGCACCTGGGCGAGGGCTGCGAACAGTTCGACCAGAGTCTTGGGCCAGTACCAGTGACTGTTGTTCTGGGCAGGAAGGGAAGGGCGGGAGCAGCTACCACTGCAGCATTGACCCGTGCGTGGACAGAGCAACTCAAAAGAGTCCTCGATGTCCACGCACTCTGCCGGTACCTCAATGGTGCTGTCCACTGCAAAGGACTTCATGGCATCCAATATGGGCCTGTAGCCGGTGCAGCGGCAAATGTTTCCCCCAAAGCCATCTTCCACTTCAGCCATGGTCACGCGGCCACCACGACTCTCCAGAAGCCCGTACATGTTCATTACGAATCCCGGCGAGCAGTATCCACACTGGGTGCCGTTAAGTTTGGCAAGACGCTTCTGTATGGGATGATAGCCGCTGCTCTTATTGCCCAGCCCCTCATCGGTAATAATGTCCACATCGTTACAGGTATTAAGCAGGGTTAGGCACTTTAAAAGAGGTATGGTAGAATTTAGCTGAAACAATCCATTGTCCATCTGAATATAAAATTTACCGAGTTCGTGGCCCGGGAGCTTATTTCCCCCGTAATGGGATGACGACGTCGTGTTAAACAAACACAAGATCCACAGCCGCCCTCCAGGCACATATATTTGGTGGCTGTTAGGTGAAGATGTTCTCTCAGGAAAGTATTTAGAGTGATGTCCGCCGCGTAATCGTGCGGCTGCACTTCGTACGGGAAGCCATTTACATTGAACTTGATGCTCATCCTGGTAGAGTTGGCTGTCGAATGCTGAGTTCATGGCTAAGCTCTTCTATTTAAAGCCTCTGTTGACAGTAATCAGGTAAAAGCTGAACGAGTTTCTGCTGGCGGTCAGTCTTTGCAATACACAGCAAAACCCCATATAACATATGTATGTGTATGTATATATTTTATATATGTTTAATTTAATTTCTTTTTAATTAATCTTTTTCAGCACTCTTATACACCTTTCTTAAAATACGCTTTTGAACGATAGCTTTATATATAAACACGTTTATATCTCTATAAACACACATTTATAGTATAGAATTGAATAATTGTATAGTGATCCAATATAATCACCGGCACAAACATGTTTAAGAAACTTGTATGCTGTACGAAAGAGTATAAGACCTAATTAAACTTGAAGTCCAAAACATTTTAGTAATTCACTGAAAAAACCAACTCATTGAGTTTATCACCATGTATCAGAGACAATATTTTGTGCTGATAACGCAAGTTTATGTCAGTTCAACTGGATATATAAATGCTGTTTATACATACATATGTACATATTTGTTAAAAGTATCTTTAATAACCCACTTTCATAATTTTAGTTAAGAAATTAATAATAATCTTAACAAAAGGTTAACAGATTAAGCTCATTCGGATTTTCATATAATATTGATTTAAATAGAAAATATTTGAATTCTTCCTAACTTCGGAAATGTGAAGATAAATTTAAATTGCGATACAATTTAGCCGATAAGTAGTCGATAGTTTTCGATTGCTAATATCGTACGGAACTAGCTCGATTTGTTCATACACAAATTTAGTTCCACCTCCGCACATCTCGAATTTTTTTCTCACGGCAGGCGGCATATGTCCACTTTATTGATTATTGTATTTGTGTTAATGTAAAAACAGTTCAATTGCAAAAAAATATCAATAAAATTATTTCAATACAAAGTTACAGCATAAAATACTTTAATGGTGAGTACAGCGCATAAAACCACAAGGCAAACTGCATAAAAGGCGCAACGACGCCGCAAGTCGCCATCTTTTTTTTTCGCAATGACGCCGAGGAGCGCGTTAGTGGAATGAGAATTTGTTTGATTTTACACTTGAGAATTTTTGCAGCAGGCAGCCATGAATATGGACGCAAATGCTGTCGAGAATCGCGAGAAAGAGCGTGATCGCCGAGGACGTGGCGCACGCGGCTCCCGCTTCTCAGATGCGGATGGTAACAATGGAAACGCCGCTGGTGGCGGAGGAGGCGGTAATAATGCACGCGACAGAAGTCGCGAAAGACGCAATTGCCGCGTCTATATCTCGAACATTCCGTATGATTATCGTTGGCAAGACCTGAAGGATCTATTCCGGCGCATTGTTGGCTCCATTGAGTATGTGCAATTATTCCATGATGAAAACGGCAAGGCACGTGGCTGCGGTATTGTCGAGTTCAAAGATCCCGAGAACGTTCAAAAGGCGATGGAGAAAATGAATCGATATGAGCTTAACGGACGTGAGCTAGTCGTCAAGGAAGATCATGGCGAGCAGCGCGATCAATACGGTCGTATTGTGCGCGATGGAGCAGGGGGTGGCGGTGGAGGCGGTGCTGGTGGGGGAGGAGGAGGAGGAAACGGTGGAGGTCGAGATCATATGGACGATCGTGACCGGGGCTTCTCGCGACGTGACGATGACAGAATGTAAGTAATATATATATATAGCATATCTACAATCGTTTTTCTATACTCTAAGCACATTTAGCAAATCACAACAAGGAACGAATATGTTCGATGTTATTGATAGGAAAAAAAAAACAACTTCAAGTGTTGTTGACATTTTATAATTAAGGGCATCCATTGCTTAAGATTCATATCGGACATTGTCATATGCTAATGTCAGCGAAAGATTGTATACTTTATGTAAAGACGAATGTCTGTTGCAGGGCTTAATGATCATTCTACTTTGAATTGTGCTGATAATTTTACTTCGTACAAGGAAAAAAACAGCTTGGGCCTTTTTTGATTATTGGATCCACTTGGAGTCCTTTTTAAGAATTCAGTTCACCGGTCGGCAATATGTTAGCTTCATCAGAAGGAAAATTACCATATTTAAGTTATTTAACATCTCAACGTTTTTAGACGATGCTGGAGAGCTGTGTATCCCTGTGTCTCTATAGTTTTGTTTTGAGTACTTTTCCAGTAGTATCAAACAACTGTTTATTGCTAAATTTGTTCTATTTCTACATTCGGGGCTTACTTTTGCATTTGTAAATTTGTTATAAAGGTTTCAGTTGAATTTTGGTCCAGCATTGCTTTATGTCGTTAAAGTTGATGAATTAATTTACAATGTGTTTGATGTAATAAAAGTTAGATTTAGCCGACGATTACAAGCTGTCAAATATTGGCCATTATAGAACTTTATATATGCTTTAAGAAAAAAGGTTCAAAAAAATGAAAAGAAAACGATCAATAGCTGTTATGAGCTTGTGTTTAATACTTAAAGGTTACACGTTAATCTCGACGTTCTGGAATCTAATCTCTATCTTTGTTTGTAGCTTAGATGACATGGTATGATGTGCGTGCGCTTTTCGGATACTTGTATTTGTTGTGCTTTTTATCTCTTGCTCTTGTTATTTTTTCTCTCTGGACTTTTGGCTTCTTTTTCTAGATCTGGGCGTAATAATTTTAACATGATGTCTAATGATTTTAATTCGTCGAATTACAATTTGTATGGGCTTTCTGCTTCGTTTTTGGAGAGTCTTGGCATAAGTGGACCTTTGCATAATAAGGTCTTTGTTGCTAATGTGAGTATATGTATAATAATAATAATAAACTATGACCAAAATCAAGAAAAGAAAAAAGAACAATACCGTTACCATTACCAAAACCAACCATAATTATAAACATACATATCTTCTATATGATAGATATGTTTTCCAGCTTGTGTACTCTTTGCCCAGTTCTTTTTAAATAGTAAATTGCTTTATTCTATCTAAACCACATGTATTGATTACTTTTTCACCATGTGCTCTGTTTCGTATTTATAACCCAACTAAAAAAATAATGTGTTTTATTGTAAATTGTTTGTGGGTAAAATGCTGATACAAATTTACTTTGCCAATCTACTAAATGACTTTTTTTTTTCTCGGTGTACACTTGAAAATGTTTACCACATTATAGTAAACAATCTTCTCTTCCGAATAATTTACTGTTATTGAAACTTTGATGTTGTTTGCTGCCTTTCTAAAGGAAAGTAAACAACTATCCGTTTTTGAGTAACTTCTATTGTCCGATATCTTGTAATAAATATAAAAATTCGTGTAATTGGATCTGCTATCTATCGGTAAATATGGTATTCAATGTCGATAATAACTGTTGAGATAGGCTTGGGCTTACGCCAAGCACTGCTAAATTGATCAGTTGCAGCTGAATCGCCGTTAACTTGAGAATGGGAATATCACGAAATTATTAAAAGAAAACGGTCAACGGGAAGTTGTAAAATTGAAATGAATTTAAAAAAGAAAATATTCGTATTGGAAATTCAATGATTTCAGTTTATTGACCGTCGACAATATATGAGTAACGTGGATCTTTACCTTAATCGCTCTGCGTAGTCAATTGACCTATTCACAGAATTATTGTTGCATAGTGCTCTGATGCAATAAGTAAAATGCAGTTCAAATTTATTTGTCAACTGGTTTTGTTTGTCCCGCCCGAGAATCGACAGTCTTTCGAGTGGTTGTGTTACCTGCAGCTGGGTTATAAATATGAAACAGTCGGTTAAACTGCGAGCCTGCTGCGTAGGTTTTGGGTTAGCCAACTGGGCCAACGGCTTGATCCTTGTGTTCCTTCCTTCAGACTTTGTTTGCTCCTAGTGGAGGTGGCAGCCGGAGTCAGTGTGGATGAGTGTTTAAACTGGACAATGCTTTTAATGCTGTTTCCAATGATGATGCTCAAAACAAACTCTTTTACTTAAATTACTAAATTTTGGTGTTTGTTCTATCACAGCTGGACTACAAAGTGGACAGCAAGAAGCTCAAGCAAGTGTTCAAGCTTGCCGGAAAGGTGCAGAGTGTGGACCTATCCCTGGACAAGGAGGGACACAGTCGTGGTTTTGCTGTAGTTGAATACGATCATCCAGTGGAGGCCGTACAGGCCATTTCAATGTTGGATCGCCAGATGCTCTATGATCGACGCATGACAGTACGTTTGGACCGAATACCCGACAAGAGTGAAGGTCTAAAGCTGCCTGAGGGATTGGGCGGCGTTGGCATCGGCCTAGGGCCCAACGGTGAGCCACTGAAAGACGTGGCCCGCAATCTGCCGAACGGCGGCAATCAAAACGCCTCACAGCTGCTTGGCAATGTGCAGGGCGCTCAGCAATTGTCCGCGGTTCCTGGCGGCGCGGTTGTTGGCGGCGGTAACTCAAACGCAAATTTGCTGGGTAGTCTCAGTGGAGTCATGTTCGGTAACAACGCTGCTGTGCAACCCTCTCCTGTGGCGCCAGTCCAGAAGCCGAGCATGGGCAACAATGCTGGCGGCGGCGGCGGTGGCATCAATCTGAACAATTTAAATCCCAGCAACTTGGCTGCTGTGGTTGGCAACTTGGGTAACCTGGGAGCAGCGTTGTCCAACCCACTGCTCACTTCATCGCTGAGCACCCTAGGTCTCAATTTGGGGAACACTGGTGGCAACGATGATGGACTCGTCTCCGCCAGCAATGTTGGCCTAACCAACAACTACAGCAGCGGTGGCGGCTATGGTAATGCCGGTAACAACTATAATAGTGGCGGCAACAGCGGCGGCACTGGCGGTGGTGGTGTCTCTGGTGGCAATGTTGGGTTCAATGCCTACAACAGCAGTTCTGGTGGTGGCACAAATTCCGGAAACAATCAGATCGATGGCAATGACTACGGCAACTCGGGCAATCAGTTGGACATGTTTGGCGGCGGCGGTGGTAACGTGGGCGTTGGCGGTGGCAATGTCGGCGTTGGTGGCGGCGCTGGCAACCCCGGCGGCGGTTCCCGTAAGTCTGATACGATCATCATTAAGAATGTGCCATTGAGCTGCACCTGGCAAACGCTGCGCGACAAGTTCCGTGATGTTGGCGATGTCAAGTTTGCTGAGATACGTGGCAATGATGTGGGCGTGGTGCGATTCTTCAAGGAACGCGACGCGGAGCTGGCCATCGGTAAGAGATCAATGCATTCGCATTTATTATGTAGACAACTTTTAACAATCTGCTTAATCTACAGCTCTCATGGATGGCTCCCGTCTGGATGGTCGCACCATTAAAGTAAACTACTTTTAAGCTGCATCCCCCAAAATTGTAGAAAGCATTGTCCGTGTGAATGAACCGCATAAAAATCTAGACACGACCACCGGTTTACTTTAACCAAGAGCAAACAGCAAAGCAAAGCAGACGTGGCTAGGTTATTATTGCAATGTTTTTAGTTCATAGTGACCACAAACAAATAATTGTTTAATTTTTATACATACGTTTACATTAATCATAACAAAAAATGATCATAATATATAAATAATTGACTTTCCAAAATACAGAAGACGCAATTCATCTAATTTATAAGTGATTGAAGCCAATAAAAATATGAATAATATTAAACAAAAAATTATATGTTTGTTCCTGCCTTAGATTAGAAGTTGGTTAATCTCTTCGCACAGTTTGTCTACACCCATACTATTTAGGTGGGTTATATACTGTCTATAAACATTTTATTCCTTAAGCAAGTACGATCTACACGACAAAAATTAATTTTATAACCACAATAAATGCTGATTATCTGTGCATTAAAATAGAAGCATTGGGTTCTGATAGCCTGTTTGAATTAGTTATGTATTTATTTTGTCTGTTAATAATCGATATAGCAGCTAGTTGAAAGGTTAATCCAACACTGCACAGCTTAAATGTAATTGATTCTGTGCAGTTATTATCTTGCTTAACAGCTACATGTATATAATTGGTGGATGATTGTGGCTTAAATTAAAAAGTGGATGCTCAGCTGAGTTGTCACTTATTTTGTCGGTGCGGCAGCAGCCGCTGGTGCAATTTTAAAGCGTTCCAGGCGTGCGCGCGCCTTTTCAGCCCATTCGCTCTTGGCTTTTGGATCGCTGGTAGCTGCAGTTGTTGTGCCAACAGTATTACCGAACCGTTCCTTACGCTTTTGCAGCCGCTCATCGACAGTAGTTTTCGGGCTCTTCTCCGGCACCACACAGCCAAAGCGTTCGGCACGCCTCTTCAAAGCCTCCTTTTGCTGTTCCTCCGTTTCCTTGTTGCCCTTGTTAGCCTTTATTGAAGCCGACGAAGACTTGTTAACCGCTGGTGAAGCAGTTTTAGCTGGAGCAGCAGCGGCTTTCGCATCGAGGGCAATACCAAACTTTTTGGCACGCATCTCTAAACGCTCTTGTGCGCTTAGTTGGGTTAGCTTCTTGTCGGGAGCGGACGTGGAGTCTTTGGTTTGCGTTGCAGAGCCACCAACCACGATTGGCTTTCGATTCGTTTTTAAGGGCTTATCAGCCTCCAATGATTCAGCTACACTGCCCGCAGTATCAGGAGCGGCATTCTCCTTCGATGGCGTTGCCGTTGCTGTCGTGACCGTTGTCAATAGCGGCTGCGAGTTATTTCGTTTGAGCACGATTTTTTTAGCTGGCGGCGAAGTGGCATTAGCATCTGGATTTGAATCGGTCGCCGTTTCTGTTGGAGATGATAAATCTGGTATTGTTGTTGTCGTAGGCGTGTTCACTGGGCTCTTTAACAGCAAGTCCTCGTGATCTTCGCCCAATAACTTATGCTCGTCCTCATCCGTGAACGAAACATCGTCACCAATAGCGTCATTTATCGCGCTATCTTCCAGCGAAATGTCGCCTTCCAGTAACGCCGTTTGCAAGCGGTCTTGTAATTCATTTTTATTGCCGTTCAGTGGCAGCCCACGCAGCTTCAGCTCTCGCTTTAAATCCGCAACCTGGATTGGTTAAAACATGTTTTGTTGTTGTACATTGATTAATAATATGAAAGTTACTCACCTTCATTTTGGTAACGTCGCTTTCGGGCATTTTAATTGTGTTTTTAATTTTTTAATTTGCGGCACAAACAAGTTTTCTATCAAGTAAATTATGGCAAGCAGTATGGTAGCCCTCTATGAAATAGTGTCAAGTTATCGATAATTTCATTTGCTGTTATTAACAGAAGTGCTCTACAATGTTATCAATGCACAAGACTAAGTGATGTAAAACGCAAAAGAAAAACCGCTTAGAATCAATTTCTCACACATTGATTATAATTTATAAATCGTTTTGGGATTAAATATACATATATACGAGAGAATGTGCAAATGATATGATGATATGTGTAAATGGTGGCCCGGGACTCGACGATTTCCTCTGATGTTCCATTGGTCATTAAACCCGCACTAATGTTTTTGGTGTCCTGAGCCACTAACCAGACTGGTTAGTGCTAGTAGTTTTCAATTAGTATTAATTTTTATTAATTTTTTGGTATTTTCGAATTCACATTATATGGCCATACTGCACATGAAGAGCTTCGCATCAACAATGACTTACGAAAGTTAACGTACCAATCAAGACTGATTTTTCTAATGCACTACATGAGTGAGCGTGTATATTGTAGTTGTACATATATGCGCTCGTCTGTTTTTATGCATTTACAACATCTTATTCGTATTCAAAAACATTTAGACACGCTGACAAGCAGACATTAAAATCGCTACATGATCGAAAGGAATCCGACCGGAAACGGGAAAATGAATGCAATAACATATTGGGCCTATTTCTGCATGGACCCGCCATGAGAATATATTGTTGCTGTTATATAGAACATAGGTTCAGTTCAGGGTATTAAAACGAAAGCGAAGGTAACCGAATGGGGAACGTGTGGATGCTTCGGCGCCCTCAGGGTGACCTTGAATTGTAAGTGTATTGCTGATAAAGTGTACTGATTTGAAGTGAACACCGGCGTGCCACAGCACCTGTTCTCTTCATCGCACACACACACACTGTTACAAAAATGCTCTTGAACACACATGTTGCTCATGTGGCAGATAAGTAGCTGTATCTAATTGGCACTGCAGCATACTTATATTTATTAATAATTTTTCCGGTCTTCCCTTTGTGGAGGCCACGGCCCACGCATTAACCTTTTGCCTGTCAGCATTTAAAAAGAGTTTGCCGCCCTTTAAGGCATGGGCATGAGCGTGAACATGAGCACGGACATGGGCAGTGCAATAATAATTATAATTAATGCCTAATCTGCTGGCAAACGTGAATTGTGTGCTGTGGCTGTTCCACTTCCTTGGCCATGCCTTGGCCGTATATAGGGGAACTTTAATTACAGTTACAACGACTTAACGGGCACGCATAGGAGCACGAGTGAGCGGTCAAGTCGTTGATTAATTGGTCATGACAGTCGCGTTCAGGTTCTTCATATACGGATTACGCAATAACGAGTTGAAGGCGTTACTCAATGTAAATTCTAGTTTTACTGTTAATTAAGTGTTAATCTTCTGTGTTCAAAGCATTTTAACAATTATTACGACGTTTAATTATAATCTTTGATTGCGGTTAATGTTATTAAGGTACACGGAATCTGAGAAAACCCTCAATGACTAATAAAATGAAATGTTTTAAATTATATACATACATATGTACGTAAATACTATATAATATTATTCATTAAACACTGAGCATTTGCTTAAAGAGAGTAGCTGCTGGATTTCGATAGGCCTTATCATCCAGCAGCAGCAGCGTTCCTTTGCCCAAACTGATCCAAGAAATCTGAATGAATATATGCATGTAAAACTCCCTCTTTACTAAACTACATGACCTGAACTACTTTTAATGTTTTTATTATTATTTCTATTATGACTATCTCTAAAATAAGTTCTTATTTGCTTTATGGCTGAATGGCGTTGCTCCTAGCTGAGCTTCCAAAACACTTTTACTTCAATAACTACGCTCAATTGCTCAAAACGATTTTCATTTAGTGCACTTTTGCTCTTACGCCTTCAACGAATGTTCTCTCCGCTCATCGACTTCTCTCCGCATTCGGGCGGCCTGTGGTTGGGCTGGGCCACCAGCCAGTGCCCTCTCAGCGTCTTCTGCCTGGTGCTTGCTCTCAGTTGCGTTTCGACTACCCGAGTGATCGGTTGTGCCAGCTGTGTAGCTATCGTGTTTTATACTGAGTGTTCAAGTGTTGCCGTGCTGCGTCGTGCTTCCAAATACGTTCACTGATCAACAGACGTCATCGCTAGAGGCGGACGTGTGGCTCGATTGATTTGTTGCAAACAACAATAGTATATTTATATATATATACATACATATATTTAAACAAAAACAAAGCGAGAATACAAGTGCGAGTATATAAAAGTACGTGCTGTGTGCGCTGCAATTGAAATTGCACGCAACTTTAATTTGGCCGTAACGCCAAAGCCCCATACTCAATACAAAATAATAATACACATATAAAAATACATACATATACTTGGCTTTGCTGACCTTGTGCAACTGCGTATCTTAAACTATGCGTATGTGTGTGTGTGTGTGTGTGCGTGTGTGTCTGTGTGTATGTTTTGTGTAAACATCATTAACATAATCAGTAGAAAGCATCTTGACAACAACCTGTTCACTGCATTCTGGGCTAACACAACTTCTACTTCCATTGGTGCTGCTGTTGTTATTGCTCTTTTTGCGTTTTCTTTTTCGATTTTTTGGTATCGTTTTCGTGATCACTTCTTTATCACCTGAGTCACTTTTGTATGGCGCTCACGTCACACGCTCACACAAACGCCCGCCCAATGGCTCTGGCTCTGACTCTGACTCTGTCTCTGCCTCTGGCTGTGGAATGCCAACCAGCTTTTTGATTACAGCTGCTCTCTCGCTCCCCCACACACGCGCCGTCTTTGTCTGCCACTCTCTCGCTCCCTCTCTCATTCTATCTATTATTTGTTGTTGTCTGGCTCTCTGGCTCTGTTTTAGGCCCGTTACCATTTTTAGTTAACAACAATTATATGGCTGCCTATCCATTAAAGGCCAGCTGGCTAGGACACGTGTGTATGTGTGCGCTATCACAGGAAACCTTCAAGTACGTGACAACTAAAGGCCCCCTCTACACCCAATACTTTGCCGGCGATCTGCATCAAATCAACAATCAATCTAATACGACCTATGCCATAAAATATGACCCCAATTAATTAAACTAATTGACGGCGTGTGCGGTGCGAGACCCCTAGCCAAATCGCAACAAATTTCCCCACATGTATATACATACATATGTATATGTATATGTATAGTATATTTATATATTTGTGGTCTAACGGTTAACCAGCTTCATAGTTGCACTTATCATGCTTTCCAGTTGATTTCATTTTTATATGGCGCAGAGGAATAATCGCACACACCTATGTACATATACACATATATGTATATCTTATCTAATCTCTTCATTAAATACGAAAATACATAGAGAACCCATAAAACAAAATACACATACATACAGACGACATATGTATGTATATAAAAAAATGTGAATAACAACAGTTCTTTTTTACGGTTGCCATACGAGGTTTATAAGAACAATTGATCTTAATACTACATACATGTGTAAATAGGTAATAACCTAAAGCAGATTATGCGCTAATCAACATTGTATTGAGTACTTTGATCTCATGAGATATAATATACTCAGTTTATTACAAATCTGTTCAATTCGTCTGGGAAAATGTAATCATTTGCAATCATTTCAATTATCAGACTTTCTGACAATTTATTCAGCTTTACTTTTATATAGGAAAATGACGGAATGATAAGAATGTAAACATATTGAAATATGTCCATTGAAGTGAGACACTGTGAAACCTGACAATATTTTGTATAAAGTGTTTCTGGGACCATTGGAATTTCTCATTTCATTTTGTAATCGAGTGTAATGGAAAAACATCTGCAACTATCGCTCATAACTTACTGTTTGACTCTAATGAGTATATAAATAATACTCATAAGCGAGTGCTTTTCTTGAATAGGCACACACGCACACACATAAATATTTATATACATGGCTATATAATGTAATAATACATTCACTGCATCTACAGCCTATACGTATTCGTACTCGTTTAATATGATGCACAATGCGATTACAAAGCGCTGATAAAGTCACAAAGGAGTGTGGGCTACAGCTGAAGATGCTAAAGAGTGTCCCAGACATAAGTAATGGCATATTTCTTGCATATACATATAAGCTCTATGTGTATATACACACATATATGTATATGAATATATTCAATAAACTCGCTTGAGCTAAGAAATAATGCAAAGAATGATCCATTAATTCGCATTAAGCAATTTTTGAATTTAAGCGGACTATTGGAGAGAGACAGAGAGGTAACGGCAGAGAGGAAAGGAGAAAGAGAGAAGGAGAGAGAGAGAGAGAGAGAGAGAGTGCAACAAAGCATTGGCAATGAGTGTGAATGTTGCAAGTGTTCGTTCCAAGAATATAACGAAAACAACAACATAAGTGTAACTTGATATGTAAAGTTTATAAGAGGCCAGCGCAGACGCTGCTCCAACTGCTGCCCCTTTCCCTTGTCCCTGTCCCTGCCCCTGCCCCTACCCCACACCAAGCGATAACAAAAACAGAAAAAAAGTCATTTTCCGTATTTCACATTTCATGAAAGCGTAATTATGTTTTAAATAATTTATTATGTGTATTAATTACAATGAGAGCATTTGTCGAGTCTCGCTGTGTGCTGTTCTGTCTGCCTCTGGTTAGAGCATTTCCTTTATCACATGACACATAATATATGTACATATGTACATACATACATACTATATATTTGTTTAGTGGATCTAGTCTGTTCTTTGTAGCAGCAGCAGCAATATTTATGATATCCATATATCTATTCAGATGATCGAAATTCGAAGTAGGTTTTACAGCAACAACAACGAATTGCAATGCAAAAGAAATACCTGATCAGCCGCACCAAAATAGCAAAAGTTGGCTTCCTCTTCCTCTTTCCAATTTTTTTTTTTTGGTTTTGGCAAAATTTCCAAACAAACTTCAACGGTAGCCAGTGAAGCAGCCAATCATTAAGTAGTATTAATTCTAACAACAACAATGCAGCAGCAACAACAACACTAGCAAATTCATTCGCGTAGCTGAACTAAAATAAATAAACAACACTTGCTTTTGTTTTTGCTTTTAATTGGTTATTCTCATGCTCGACGCTTTTTTTTTATAGTAAATTATTATAAACAAACCAAATGTTTTAGTGACTGGCGTGCAAATAATTTACTTTGTATATGGCGGCGCAGCAAGTGTATCTCAATGTATATACATACATAGTACATATGTACATATGTACATATACATGCATACATACGTCTGTTACTATTTATATAAGCAGCTGATTAAGCAGACTTTGCCAAAACGTTCTCAATGATCAGATGTGAAGAAACACACCTGACTGAAAATTCCATTGAAACGTTTTTGAATTAACAAGTGGTCATTACATTTTTACTTGAGATGTATGTATTCATTATATAAATTCATTAAGGATCTCTTTGCTGCAAATGTATATACATACATACATATGTATATCAATTAGTTAACACCAGCATATTATTCATTCTAAAACATGAAAATAGAAACAGCAGCATATTAACAGCGTACTGTTATCATCAGCATAACAGAGCGTTTAAGTCCCCAACAGAACATGTTATTGGAATATCAATTGCGAAGCCAAGAATAAAAGAGTAAAATTATAAATAGAAATGGCAACACATGCATGCAAAAATAAATGAAAACAAAGCGAGCACTTAACCCCAGTTGGGATCCCTATACCGCAATTAGCTTTAATTGTGTGCTTCGGGAGGAAATAGGGGCCATGGTAGCGTACTGAAATGTCGGATGTTAGCGCCACACATCAAAAAGTCCGATTGCAGTTGAGCATAAAGTTCAGGGCCTTCTGAGCGCGTGGCATGCAACCGAATGCGACTGAAACGACAACAGCAATACGTTCAAATTCTTTGTGTATTGTGTGTCCCAGGGCACAAGCCAAAAGTTCAAATGGAAACGGTAAACGATGATCAACGTCTGTGAATATGTCAATATAACCGGTTTTCTGCTGTAACTGCAGGCCTCTACTTTTGATAAAAGTTTCATTATTATATTATGTGGGCTGAGACCTGTTGGCAGCCTTCTGGATGAGTCACTAGATTCAAATCGTCATATAGGCGCACATACTCTCTTAGATTTTGTTGCTCACATCCACAACACTTACTCAACAGCGTCTATAATTGTAATAAGAGTTTGCCCAGTCAATTCACTGACGATCTTACCGCATGACTCATGTCTGAAGATTTCTGTTTCCCAGAATCAGTATGAGTTTTCTGCGTAAATTGTGGAACGCCAGAGCGTTCGGACTCTAACTGTAACTGTATGCAAATTAAGCATTTGTATCTCTGCGACGCTGTTTAGCACTGGACTTCAGATGCTGTAGGGAAATCTAGTTCAAGTTTTGGGTCAACAACTCGTTTGGTTGACGTTGGTTGGAAACCAGTTTTAATTAAAAACAAAAAAAAAAAAAAAAACTAAACAAAATAAGAAAACATTTATCAAACATAACTTTGTTAGCTTGGTGAAAGTGCACAAGTTTTTCAAATGCCTTTATGTTATATAAGGCAATCATGACAACAGCAACAACAATAAGAAAATCCAAATCTGAGACAAAGTTTAATGAATTTCGCAGAATTGCTAAGTAAATATTCCGAATGGACTTTTATAAAAACTTTTAATTGAATTGTTAATACTATTTGCAGCTGTCTGGGTGCAATTTCGTTAAAAACTTAAATCGTAAAGTTGATTTTGTTGTTGATTAGATTAAGCGCTTTGAAGTTCAAGTGTTAACAGCGCATTGCTGATAACAGAGGCTATAAGTAACAGCTTAGACTTATGTTAAGATATCGAGTTGTGCGAATGCGAAGAAAACGCGACCGTACACGCACACACACACACACATACACATGCAGAAAGCAGATTTCCGGTTGCAGTGGGATGTGGGTGTGGCAAGATAAACAACGCATGTCGATTCAACATATGCCACCAAATGGTGCAATGCAGCGCATTGAATGTCACACATGCACATGCACACACACACATACGCTCACATGCACACACATGTATTGACGCCTCGATTTCGCTTTCTTGATATATTTCCAGTTCGTTTGCACAATGTCGAAAAGTCTGCGCCCTCTTAAAATAACCATCGTCGGCGATGGCATGGTGGGCAAGACCTGCCTCCTGATAACCTACACACAAAACGAATTTCCCGAGGAGTATATTCCGACAGTATTCGATAACCATGCCTGCAACATAACGGTCGATGATAATGAATACAATCTAACACTCTGGGACACGGCCGGGCAGGAGGATTACGAAAGACTGCGTCCATTGAGCTATCCCAATGTAACTATATAAATAAACATTTGTTGTATGGCTTATCTAATCGGTTTCCTTTTAATTTTAATATAGACGAACTGCTTCCTATTGTGCTATTCCATCAGCAGTCGTACCTCGTTCGAGAACATTAAGAGCAAATGGTGGCCGGAGATTCGTCACTTTGGCACCAATGTACCCGTTGTTCTGGTGGGCACCAAACTCGACTTGCGTATACCGAACTCGGAGAAATTTGTGACCACACAGGAAGGCCGACGACTGCGCAAGGAGATTCATGCCCATAGTTTGGTCGAGTGCTCGGCCAAGAAGAAGCTGAACTTAGAGCAGGTGTTTGAAGAGGCGGTGCGTGCGGTGGAAAAGAAGCCGGGAAAGACCCCACCAACGTGCAAAATACTTTAATTAAGTCTTATGCTTAATGTTTAATATTGTTATTATACGTAATTGTATTATGTAACTATATAATTGTCTGATAAGCGAGAATTTGACTCGCATCTTCCACAGTGTGTGTGTAGAAAAATGTATCGTTATGCTTTAATTATAAGATGTAGTTGTGGGGAAACAATTTTTGTATGCGACCAAAGTGCATTTTTTATGTAAAAATCAAAACAAAAATTAGAAGTAAAGAATTGTTTGAATTTAAATGCGTACAGAACAACGCCACAATATGCTGTGTATTATATATTTTCAATAAACACTAGTCATTAATGCCAATATTGTTTTCCTTTAAAATTTCATAGTCAGAATAATGTGTTTAAATTTCGCGGTTATATTGGTCACTTCAGAAAGGCACTGCTAACTTACGCCATACTAAAACAAAGTCGAGCTGCGGTATTTAATTTTTTGTGGTATTTGTTTATTGGTATTTAACGGTCACACTGACGCTTTGCAAACAGCGCTGAAAAGCTACAAATTTATAAACAATGAACAGCGAAAAGGCTGAAAAAGCCAAAGTCAACGCACAAATCAAACATGTGCCCAAAGATGCACAAGTCATTATGTCGATACTTAAAGAGCTCAACATCCAGGAGTACGAGCCACGCGTAGTTAACCAATTGCTTGAGTTTACATTTCGTAAGTATCGCAGCTGCATCACAGAATATGTTTCTATAATTAAGAAATTCGTTTATTGCTTCGGTAGGGTATGTTACTTGTATACTGGATGATGCCAAGGTATATGCAAACCATGCACGCAAAAAAACCATCGATTTGGAAGATGTGCGGCTTGCCACCGAGATGACTCTGGACAAGAGCTTCACTGGACCTCCGTCACGTCATGTGCTGGCCAAAATGGCGGAGCTACGCAACGCGATGCCACTGCCTCCAATCAAGCCGCATTGTGGTCTCCGTTTGCCGCCCGATCGCTATTGTTTGACCGGAGTCAACTACAAGTTACGCGCTACAAATCAGCCCAAGAAGATGACTAAATCGGCACTGGAGGGACGCACGGTGAAGACAATGGTCAAACCCGTATCTAGCGCCAATGGACCCAAACGTGGCCATTCAGTTGTGTCAAAGCAACAAGTTGTCACCATTCCGAAGCCAGTCATCAAATTCACAACCACAACGAAAACTGTTACTCCTACGGAAAAAAAAGACGCGAATCCCAGCGACATGAAAATGGAAGTGGACAGCGATGCGGCAGCCGTAGGCAGCATTGGAGGAAGTAATGCGGCTGTAAAACGGGAACGCGAGGAGGAAGAATTCGAATTTTCAGCGAATTAATACCACATATGGATGTAAAACAATCAATTATATTTTAGGCATATATTTGTAACTTTAATAGATATGTGAAATTCACTAATATCGGATATTTTAGATTAGATTTTATTTCCCAAGGTTCTGCATTAAGGCAGCATGACAGATAAAAATGAGCAACAGGTGGCGCTATTAGAGGGACAATAGTACTTTTGTGTTGTCGCCCAATCATATATGAATATCTAACTAAATTTTGCGAATTAAATTTATTAATCGATAATTGGAATTGATTAATGATTGGGACATTTCGTAAATACTTATAAACTTATTAGAAGTGCCAAAGTGTTTAAAAATGATAAATTCTTGTTAAATTTGTTCAAACAAGATGAACAAATTTTATTAATTTATTATCGCCAACCTTAAAATCGGTCGGATTTCTTTAACAGTTTGCTCTAGGAGCTAGCTTAGTGCTAAAAATGTTTAACTGAGAAGGATTAAGTATAAAAGTATTGGAATCTTTATTTAAGCGCAAGAATGATAGTGCAGCCAAGATCCATAATTTGCAAATATTCAGAGCCGCCATCCTGCAGACGATAGCAACATTCCTAAAAGAAACCATGGTGTTTAGCTGAATTACTGAGTATTGGGTACAGGTTTCAACTTACGCCCAGTTTGTCACATATGATGGCTTTCTGCTTGTCGGTTAGAGATCCGCAGCGCACAATGAACTCCACGAACTGTTCCATCATTTGGCCAACGCTGTAAGCCGAGTAGCCAATCTCTCGTACGAAATGCTCCAAGCGCTCATACTTGCCAGAGCGACAGACCTCGAGATAATCCTCCAGATAATGCTCTGGTATAATGCCCGACATCTCGAGGAGATCGTCTGTGTTAATAGTGTGGTCGGCGCCTTTCAGACGATAGCAGGACTGCAGAGTAGTTATGGCTCGTCTCATATCGCCGCCGGATATCTTCACAATGGACTTGTATGCATCTGGATCAATGTTAACGTTTTCCTGCATGCAGATGTGCTTCAGTCGAGCAATGATTTGCGTCTCGCCCAGCGCCTTGAAGCGAAACTTGGAGCAACGCGACGTAATGGGCACAATGATGCGAGACACATAGTTGCAGATGAGGCAGAAGCGGGTGCTGCGACTCTCCTTTTCCATGGTGCGACGCAGCGCGGCTTGTGCCGCATGTGTCATGGAGTCAGCCTCGTCCAGCACAATGATTTTAAAGGGCGGACACGGCCGACCATCGGGTCGCACGCTGCTTGCCGTAAGCTGTGCAAAGTTCTTGATCTTGGTGCGCACCACATTAATGCCGCGCTCGTCAGAGGCATTCAGCTCCAGTATGCGATCGCGGTACATGTCGCCAAAGATTTGACGAGCGGCTGCGAGAATCGTGCTGGTTTTGCCTGTGCCGGGCGGGCCGTAGAGCAGCATGTTAGGCAAATCGGCACCTTCAACACATTTGCGGAGTACTGCCACCACCTCAGATTGCTCGACTACATCTTCCACGCTTCTTGGGCGGCTATTTGATAATATGATTGTAAATTATTATTGCTTACTTTCCTAATGTGCTTTGGGTGCTTCAATTAATAGAGCGTCCACTTACTATTTTTCCACCCAGGGCGCAGGAGGCTTGCGACGTTCTGTGGGCGCATTAGATGCTTGCTTGTCTGTAGTACTATTGCCAGACTTTCCAGCTTTTAAAAATGCCTGCATTTTGTTATAAAAAACAACTGACCATCAATTTAAAAGATGCAGCTAAAATTTGGCGCAAAATCACAGCTGAGCAAGATGTTAACTCAAAATGGTAATAACAGTGCCTGCTACTGTTAAAGCGAGACTGTGTTGGCAAACGTGCAAAGCGAACTAGTTCTCAGTTACAGCAAGTGTTGCCAATCGTTAAATGATGATGTGGAATTTACAAATTGAATTGTTGCTTCATTTATTTTAGTTCTTTAAATATAAACACAGTCTACCATGGACATAACACAGGACTTTAAGGCAAGCGTTATGACAGTGCGGCTGCAACGCAAGACTGAACTGGCAGCGGCCAAGGCCAAAGCTCAGGACAACAAGCAACAGCGTTCAGGCACCGCTTCCGGAAAGTCCACCGATGGGACAAACGACTTTGCCAAACAGGCGAAGGATGTATGCAACAAGATTACAACGCTTCGGAATGTACTCATCGAGAATCGCACGGCATATATGCGAATCGGGCAGCATCTGAAGAGTGCTACTCAGATGACGGATGCTGAGCGTGATTTAATTGATCGGGAATCGGAGAAATTCGTGACGTACTACACACAGCATCTGGCCAAGATGCGCAGCGACTGGAAGAGTGTGAAACGAAAGCCGCAGGAGCGCCAACATATCGAAGCGGTGCTTGATATGCTGGTCAACTATTTGCATAGTATCGAGCAGATCTACCTTGATCAGAAAAAGTATCGCGTGCAACACGAGCTGGAGACCTATAGGCTTCTGAAGCTGGCGGCAGACAAGAAGAGAATACCAGTTCGTCCAGCGGGCAATAAAAGCGGCAATCTGGCGAAACGTCAACAGAGCAATACTAATGACAGCGCTGACAATGATCTGCTGCGTGATGAGAAAGCGTCAGAAGAAGAGGACAACGATTGGAGCAACGACGGTTGGGCTGGGTGGGATGACGAGCAGGAGGAATCACAATTGGACAGCAGTTCGATTTCAGATAAACAACACAAGCCACGCACACGTAAACGCAGCCGAGCAGCAGAGCCAAAAAGCGCCGACTCTTCGGCCAAAGTTGCATTGGACGAGGACATACAGAAGACAGCGCAGCAGCAGGAGAACGATGAAGAGAATGCTTTAAGCGCCGAGGACATGCAGCTGTTCGAGGCAGAAAATGTACACATATACAATCTGCTCCAAGGCGTCTCCGAGGAGGTCGAACAAATCGAAAAGAACGTTGTGGACATAGCCCAGCTACAGGACATCTTCACAGAGAAGGTAAGCAGTGAGAAATTCTTGATTCTCAACAATGTCAAACTAGTGCTTGTTTCCTTATCAACAGGTTGCCATGCAGCAGCACAATATCGAGCGCATTGTGAGCGCCGTGGTGGGCACCACGGAGAACGTCAAGGATGCCAACGAGCAGATTCGACAGGCGACGCAGCGCAACGCTGGCTTGCGCGTCTGGTCCTTATTCTTCCTGCTGGTCATGTCCTTCTCATTGCTATTTCTTGACTGGTACTACGATTAATATACAAATTATTTGGTGTAAAAAAAAAAAAAATAGAAAGAAAATATGTGAATGTGAAAACTCATTAATTGTTTTTGTTATAGCACTCTAAAACATAACTTGTTTATTACATAATTTATATTTATACATAAAATAAAGTTTGAAAGAATTCTGTTTTGTATTAGTTATTGTTCGTAGTGCTGATCCGCTTGATAATTCAGCGTTACAAAGTAAGTTGAGCTCAGACTTCATTAAATTTAAATTAATGTATTGTTTAAATTAAGACAGCCAAATATTTACCCATAGGGAGGAGATTTAAATACCTCCCTCTTAAGAACTAAACTAAATAGGTTTCAATCAATGTCATTCCTCACGAAATTATGGCAGAGTTTTTGTTTGTTATTGTGCTTGAAATCTCTGAGTAAATATTTGAATTGCCGCTAATGATCTTAAATGTAATATTTTAGTCTGCGCCTCATTGCTCTTCTAGTTATGTTTGCACCTGAAATGAGGTTACTTAATAAAATAAAGCTATACACATACTTTCTTGTTCACAATTCGTATATATGTACATACATATATATATATTAAGTCATTCAATGAATTCAATTCTTCAATTATTTATTTTAGATCTAAACTTCAGTGTACTAAAATGTATGTGAACTGAGACGGTGTGTGTGTGTGTGTGTGTGTTTGTATGTGTGTGGGTGTGTGTAGCTTAGAACTAGTGTGCATTGAATGCAGTCTGCAACAATTTATCATGTTGTGCTGGGTTTTTCTCTCTCTGTGTTTGTGTGGTGTGTCTATTTGGGTGTGAGCCCATTGCTAAGCATAGCAATAATAATAGGAGGGCGCCGTTCCAGGTTCCTGATAAATCAAATAATAAAGTTGCGCCAATTGTTACGGCGTATCCACAATCATGTCCAGCGAAGGCGTCATGCTGCTTTCCACCACTTCCACGGAGCCAGGGCAATCATCGATGCTGCCGCTGTTCCCATTGCAGTTGCTCAGCGGCGTTAATGGCAATGATGATTCTTCGATAGTGGCTGACATTGAAGGATTCTCTAGTTTGCTGCTAACGCTGCTCGGCATCTTATCGTTGAGAAATACACCCAGCGGCAGGTGAGTATTAATATGAGCTGCACATGAAAGCAAATGCAATTAATTAATAATAATGTTCATATGCAAACATTGTGAAAAGAATCTGCTTATGGTCTAAAGCTGGTGCAAGTGTTATGCATATCAGGCAACAACTTATCATCATAGTGAATTCAATATCATTAAGACTAGCCACTACGTTTGAGCACTACTTAGCCTATGTCTTATTCGAGTGCCTAAAAACATTACCACGATAACTCGTAAAATGTAGAAATGTGCGCGGACAGCTGTCGCATTTGTAAAATAATTCGCTGTTGTGGCTGCGACGGTGTTTGCGCAAATCTTTCATATAAACGAATACCTCGCCGCATTCTTCGCAATCGAAGCCGCGCTCTGTAAGAAATCAATTTGGGGTTTGTTCTGTAGCTAAGCCGCTGTTGAATATTTAACATGAACTTGAGTTAACAGTGTGCCTGTGGGATTAACACATTTGGCATGTTGTCGAACAGTGAGTTTAACATTTTGTATAACAGCATGTGACCGTCGAGTGTACTGAATCCAATTGGAACACAGTTGGAGAGTGCGCAACTTTTTTTTTTTTTTCGTTCGGATGGGATAAACAGGATTACAACACAAATACTAACATACTAATTACGCTAAATTTTAAATGTTTGCACACAATGGAATTCAAATTTGTTTGTTTCATATCGAATTATAATTAGGCATCTAAAATAAAATAGGTTTTCGCTCTTGGCAACTATCAACATGTAGTGTATTCCCTTTGCCTTATTCTTGTTGTTGTTGTTCTGTAATACTGTTATTATTGATATCTATTTGTTTATGTGTGTACACAAAACCCATGAGCAACTATCAAAGTACATACTAAATACATTTGCATACAATAAATATAACTTCGCACTAGTCGATTATCATAAAATAGTGCCTCATATATGCTAATGCCCACTCAACGTGATCATTAATTGATCTTGAATGACAGAGCAAAATGAGGCGATTTACAATGCTTAGATCTTAGATAAGTGAGGGACGTACATTGACAAGTTACGGACGCATGGACTATGTATATAATTGAAAGTTTAATTGGATGCAACTGAAGCAGTTTTTGGATTAGTTCTAAAATTAAATTTCTGCCATGCTGTGCTCTGTGTGAATTGCTCGTGAGAACTTAAATAGAATTTAGCAATTATTAGATTAAAGATGAATGAAAACCTCTAAAATCCTTTTTATTTTAAAGTGAATAGTTTTGTTTTCTTATCAAGGTTTTCAATCATTGCATGCCAGCAAAGCCTTTACGAATGAGACGCAAAGAAGAATTGAAAAGGTTCACTTTTCCATATGCAGTGAATGCAACCAAGCATTCACAATAGATCATTGTATTTTACCTTTCGAGCGAACAATCATTGTAGAGTAAACTGTTAGCACAAGGACAAATAAAAGAGATTTTATTTGTTTTATCTGGGTTAAGATTAGTAAACAAAGGCTGGAGCTACATGTATTGGTTCCATAAATGCTACGGTTAGTTGATCTTTTAAGATGTATATTAGCGAACTAAATATGAATATGCGTATGTAAGTATGTATGCGAATTTGAGGTATAGTTATATGTATTATATATGTTCATATATTTGTACTGTGTATTTAGATTGTAGTAAAGCTTAGCTAGCATCCAACCGGCACCCGGTTAGCCACCGCATCCGCATGCGTGCGAGCACCCAAAAACTTACCACCGTGAAACTTAATGTGCGTCTTCAAGGCGCTCTCCGTACCAAATTGTTTACCACACTCATCGCAGGTATGCGGCTTGATCAGCTCATGGACGGTGAACTTGTGCATGGCCAGCTGCTTGAACTCCGGAAAACGTACCCAACACTCGTTGCACTCGTACGGCCGGCCCTTCGGCTCGTGCGACTTCATGTGATTGTCCATGTCGGTGCGTTTCCGATAGCCTCGCTTGCAGATCCCGCACACCCAGGGCATCGTTGTCTGTGAGTCGTGGGCCAGCTGCTGGTGCTTGCGCAGCGCAATGATGTTCGTGAAGCGCTTCTCGCAAATGGCGCACTGGTGGTTGCTGCGCAGCTTGCCCAGCTGCAATGTGGCGCCGGTCTCCATTGTGGACGAGGACGGCGATGAAGACGGCGACGGCGACGGCGCAGTCGATAGCATTGTTGTTGCCGCCGTAGTTGTTGTTGTTGCTGATGTTGCCATGGAAGCAGTTCCAGCTGTCGTGCTGGCCATGCAGCGCTTACGGAACTGCCTCAACGTGGCCGTCGTCGAGTCCGGCTCCGATTGCTCCGGCGACGGCAACGTTATGTGCGGCGCCGGCTGAGGCTGCGGCGATGGCAGCGATGCGATGGTCGAAGGTGGCGTCAAAACATTCGGCGGTGGCTGCAAGTTCGACAGCTCCTCATACGACGACTGGCCCCTGCCATGAGTATGTCCACCGACCGAGGAACCTGGCAATTAAATGTAATATGAAGAGTTTAATAGTTCTGTTTCACTTGCACATACTCTTAGTACTTACAGTCCTCGCAGTCTGGGCAGCAGAGTATGCGCGTCCTGCGTGGCTGTTGGCAACTTGTTTGCGACTCCAAAGCTACGCATGCGCAGGAAAATTTAATCAAGAATAAGAACAGAATTACGGGAGAGAGAGAGAGTGAGAGAGAGAGAGGGAGAGAGTGCAAGCAGTAATTAGTAATAGCAAAAGAGAGTTTATTTAAACTAATGTAGAAGTTCTTTATCTACTTATTTTTCGAACCAAATTCAACAACAACAGGAATTCAAGTAATCTTTAGTTTAGAGAGAACTAGTTCAGTAAGGGGAACCAAAACAAATAATTATAATAGGTAAAGAGCTTCAAGAAGAATTTAGAATTTATTATTTATCTAAATTTAATTTATTATTCATATAAAAAGAACTCGTTATATGGAAGAGAAAAGCTGAGCTAAAAACTATGAAGTATATCTAGTATATTTTCTGATTAATGCCAAGAATCAGATGTATATACAATTTAAAGGGTAGTTAGCTTGACGAAAAGTAAAAGAACCAGTTCAGTTCAAACTTCATTTTATATGACCTAAAACTGATTCAATGAAGTAAATACGAAAAGAAACTAATTTAGAGAGTTTAGAGACTTCGATTCACAAAAGAAACCAGTTCATATGAGTTGAGAAACGAATTTACTGATTAATAGGAAAGAATAATATGAAGAGGGGTATAAACTAAGACTAAATCAATAATATACCCAGACAATATCTGGAATTGCGACAACCACCTGTTCAACCACTTAGTTCATTTTAGTACTTACCAGGAATAGGCTGGTGGTGCTGCTGCTGTTGCTGGAGTTGCTTGGGCTGCTCGCTGTGGTTTTGGTTGTTGTTGTTGTTGTTATTGCTGTTGGCTATTTGCAATTGAACCTCCTCAAGGCGCACACCAGCAGCAGCAGCAGGAGCAGTAGCAGCAGCTGGTGGCTCGGTGGGCAGTTTCATATGGAAGCGCTGCAAGTGTAGATCCAGAGCACGCTGCGAGGGCAACAGCTGGGAGCATTGGCCACAGTGGAACTGCTGCACCATGTGATTGCTAAGGATGTGCTGGTTGCGTTTGTTGCGCCCGGCAAAAGCCATCGGGCAATGGGGACAGTTGAATGGCGCCACCGGCGGATGCAGCTCAATGATGTGACGACTGTACTCCAGGCTGCTGGAGAAGCGCGGCCCATTCTGGCAGAAACGGCACTTCAATGCGGGCGGACGGCCTCGTGTGGGCGGTGGCACGGCAGCAGCTGTGCTTAATACTGTATTTTGTACTTGTTGTTGTAGGCGTTGGGGCTGTGGCTGCATCTCTTGAAGCAGCTGCTGCTGATGCTGCGGCTGCTGCTGTAGAAGCGGTTGCAAGTGTTGCTGTGGATAGGCGGCGTGCAGCTCATTGCTCAGGCTGGTGCCATATGCTATATGCAGCGGCGGCTGCTGCGGATTGCTGGCGGATGCCACCGGCTGCTGCAGCTCTGGCTGCTGTATGAGTATCATAATGGGTTGCTGCTGGTGCTGCAGCTGCTGGGATTGCGGTTGCTGTTGTTGCTCCTGTTGCTCCAGCACATAGTTCTCATTGCTGTCCAACAGCGCATAGCCATCGCCCGTTAGCTGTGCCGTTTGCGGCTGCAGCTGCGTCTGGTAGAGATCACCGGCACTGATATAGTAGGTGGTTGTTGCATTGCCATCCAGAGCATCCACACCGGACACTGGCGCCGTCGTTGACCACTGCAGCTGGGCGCCCGTCGTCGGCTGGACGGCAGTTGCTGGAGCCTGCCACAGCGTCTCCTGTGGCTGCATCTGGATCACCTGCAGCTTGCTGCTGCTCACTGAGGCAGCAGGATACAGTGTCTCATAGCTGACTGCCTCCGGCTGCATCTGCAACTGTTGCTGCTGCATCGGCGGCTGCAATGACTGCTGCAATGGCTGCTGCGCTGGCTGCAGATCGTTGAGTAGCTGCGTCAGCTCCAGCTGCAGGCTCTGCTGCGCTGTCGTCGACTCGCCCGTCGCCTCAATGTTCTCGAAGCAAGGCATATCGTTTTGGAAGCCAATCAGCTCATTGCTAAAATTACTGCTATCGAACAGATTCCCCTCTTTCACCTGCTGCTGTTGCTGCTGCTGGTGCTGCTGTTGTTGTTGTTGCTGTACCTGAGTCGCCTCAGCAGGCGGCTCATAGAGCTGCGTCGTTGTCGGCACTGGCGCCTCTGCTTCATTGTGCACCACGTAGTCCGCAGGCGTCAGCAGCTCATCGATGGGCGTGCAGACAGGTGTGTAGAGATGCTGATCCTGCATCTCGTTCAGTATGCCATGCAACGTGCTCTCCACGTCATTCATCTCCACATCAAACTGTTGCTTGGCCTCCACCAGCTCAAGCTCCACATTGAGTGGCGACTCCTGCGGTTGCGGCTGCGACTGCGACTGCGATTGCGACTGCATCTTAAGTGTCTTCTCGCAGTGCTTCTCGAATTCGGCCAAGAAGTCCATGGAGTTGGCGGTGGCCGCACGCGGCAGCTGCAGCTCGCCAATTGGCTGATGCTGCTGCATATTGGCCAGTCGCTCGAGCGACTCCATGTCGTCATCCAGTGTTGCCACCACAGTCACAGTCACGCCCCCATTGGGTTCTGCTTCAATTTGTTTGGATGTGAGTGCCACAGCAGCATTGAAGCTATCTGCTGTAGCACTCTGGCAAAAATTCTCGCCATTCTCATTGTTGTTCACATCGTCCGCTTCCGCTGGCTCCTTGGGCTCCGTCTCCTGCTGCTCGGTATTACCCAACGTATCTGTGTTGCTGCACAGCTTGCGCTGCAGGTCATCGTCGAGCACTTCCAGTGGTATGCTTACTTTAAGCTCCGACTCCTTGCCCTCCTCGTCTGACTGCGATGCCTCGTCCGCCCGTAACTCCTCCTCTTGCGCTATGCGCAGCTCTACTTCGGACTCTGCGGCTGGCACCTCGGGCGTCAGGGACTGTCTGACCTGCTCCGTAGTGGACGACGTCAGCTCTTCGAATTGCACTGTCGAATCAGCTGACTCGGCTACTCCATTCGTCATTTCAATTTCACTAGCCACGTTTGCTTCCTTTGATATGCTGTCGATTGGCTTTATAGCCTCAGTTTCATTGATTGCAGTTTCTTGAGAGGATTCGATTGGCTCTGACGGCGCCGGAGAGGTACAGATCTGTTCCAGTTGTTCCCTGAACTCTCTCTCTGCAGTCTCTGCAGTCCCGCTATCAGCTGCTCTGCTCGCTGCTGTTCCGCTCGAGTCCACCTGCGGTTCATCGCTTTCGTTTGGAAGCTCCTTCTCCGCGTTGCCTTCTGTGGGAGTGTGCGGCGTCTCGACCGAAGAGTTGCTGGCAAACTTCTCCAACGTCTCGCTTTCGATTGTTGTCCGTGGAGACTTCTCTGCTAATGCATCGCTGCACTGCTCCATCGGCTCTTTATCGCACAACTCGCTCTTGACACTCTGCTGTAACTTCTTCTTGCCTGTGATGCGCCTCGATCGCTTGAACGGCACAGAGTTGATTTGCGCTTTACGTCCAGAGCGCACCACCATGGGTGACTTCTTGGGCGACCTACGCTTTGGTGGAAACTTTAGCTTGGACTTTGGCGTTGTTGCCTTTTGGCCAGCACTCGAAGCTGTTGCTGGGGAAGCGAATGAGCAGGAAGAGGTTGAAGAGGAGTAACTATGTCTATCATTGTCAAAGCCGAGGCAAGGGTTCACAGACAAATCACTCAGCTGCTCCAGTGACGTTTGGCCAGAGCTAGATTCCGTCTCAGTTTCGGAGCTCGGCGCTGATTGAAGCGTTTGCAGCTGCACCCTTGGCGGCTCATCCGGCGACGTGGTGTCTGTGCCGCAGTTGGACATTGTCGAGCAGCTGGATAACGTTTCGGAGAGCTGTTTGCGTGCCGCTTTCGTTTTCCAGGGCATGTGCATTCGTTTGGTGGGCGACCTGTGCGGCGTGCGCCCCCTCAACCTCACTTCGCCCAGCTGGGACACGCTTCGTGCCGCTGGCGCCGACGCAGGTTCAGTCTCTATTCTGTTGCCTGGCAACGAGGCAGTTCGCATTTTGCGCGCACGCAGCAGCTCCAGATGCTGGACACTCGCTGCCGTCGGCACTTCCACATCGACTTCAGTCTTGGCTATTTTGGGCTGCGTCTGCTCCGTGCCGTGCAGCAGCCGCCGCTTGCGCTCCGCTTGCGACTCGGGCAGATGGAGATAATCTTCAGCAGGTACATCACTCGACTGTGCTCGTCTATCCAGCTTGGCAGCCAATCGTTGCTTGCGCTCGGCTATATTCTTGGCATACTCCTCCAGACGCAGCTGCACACGCAGGCAGCGCCGCCGAAACTTGGCCACCATTATGAATTGCGCCTTGCATTGACGGCAAATCTCCTGCGGCAGGCCATCCATATGTGAGATCTGCAAGTGGAAAAGACGGTTTAATAAAGTTGACAGAAATTAAAGACAATTGTTCAAAGGTGGCCCAAATATATGTACATATATATGCTTGCAGCGTTATTTGTCATAGAAAAAAATGCATTTAGGATCATATAATGTCCAATAATGATATAATATATCTTGTCCTATTGTTGCCTAACATCCGGTTCTACAATTGTATTTGTAAAACCATTTCCAGTATGGATTGGGATTTGAGCTCCATCGTAGCTGTCAATTTTATATTCTTAATTGATCTATCATTCTATATATTGATATATTTTTATATTCACGCTATAATCCACATTTTGTCAGCCACAAAATCCCAAAAATTCTAGCGATTGATCAAGGCAATTTTATTTTAAGAAAATGGTTCGCTTTTTCTTTCGACAAATTATTTATTTCTTCTACACATAATTAATAATAATAAAAATTGCTCTAGCTTAAATTATTTTGTAGCTTCTTTACTTTAATGTCAACTGAAATGTTTTACACTTTTCTCTTTTAGGAACAGCTTAACAGTGCTCACTTAACAGTTCGCTCACATAACATAACATAACTGGACTAATGCAGAACATTAGCATAACATCTTTAGCAACAAAGCTATAATTATTTAAAAATATGTTCCTTACTTCAGAGTAATTCAAGTGCTTATCTTTCACTTTTCGTCGACTTTATGAACTTTATGTTGGCATTGAAAAGTGCTTATAAGGCATTGCTAATCATAAGCAAGAAATATTGACTGATTAACTATTGTCTCTGGCTCAGCATAAATAAATATTTTATGGCCAGCTGAACAGACAAAGCGCGCTTCGCGTAGTGTGAGGAAAGTTTCGTCCAGTGTGGCCAGCCAAGTGGCAAAAATTTACAGCCACTTGTCGCTCAGGCCTCATGTTGTTATTTGGAGCAAATAATTTGTCTTTGTTATCCAAATGAACGATTTCATTAGTGTACAAACAACAACAACAACAACAACAACACTAGCTAGCGAACAGAAATAAAAAGCATAGAGTCGAAACAATTATAACTGCAAATTATCTCAAGATAGTATCAATATAATTATGCAATAGACGTGGAGCGAAAACAAACGTTGATCTCGTTTTTTCTTAAATTATGATTAATTAGAGAACTGTCACGTTACGGTCTAAAACTTTTTTATGTTTGTCCTCACTTCCTTCACTGAGTCGCCTCCATTAGCATTGGAGTCGGAATTCAGTTAAGAACTGTGATCTCATTTACATTTCATCTCTCTACAGAAAGTGATTTCAGATATAATTATATATTATTATAATTATCATATTGCAGTCAAGTTCCTCTATTTCGAATTGGCAGGCGATCATTTTTTTCGTTTTACACAGAAATTCCAATTATCGAAAATTATCGGCTACACGATTTTCGATTTAGCGGGGAACAAATCATCGAGACTCGACTGAACTATTATATTGTTATTGATCTTTAGTAAATAAATGATTTCATTCAAGAGTTTATTGTTTTTGGCGACACGTGTGAAATTGTAAATTCTCTAAAATTCGAGGTCAGAACCTTATCTTTGACACTGCTAACGGTTGTTTGGTTCAAGATCTTGTCATTGATTGATAATCACTTGTTTACAGTGCCAATAGTTGCGAGCCAAGGGCAAATATGCTAGATCTACGAGGAAGAGCAGCGCAGCCAATCCGAATCCAGGGCGACGAATTGCAAAGCATTTTTGATTGGAGTTCAACTCGTAAATGCATAAAATGCAAAACGAAGACGCGACAGTAGCGGGAAAGGCCAAAGAAAATCGCGTAACGAAAACGGATCGAAAATGCGAGCAACGTGATTGGGATACAGATAAGGGCATATGAATTGTATTGACGTTACTCAAAGTATGGTAATTGGCTACAAGTTCCCAAATCGGCATAAGAGTATAAACAACAACAACAACAACAACATGAAATTGTACAATTGTGATCGTAATTTATGCAGAGTTGGACAATAAAAGAGACGGAAACTCAGCATTTCGAATGCATGAAAACCGCCGACTCTGCATCGCCAATGAGGCCCCCCGAGCGAGTGCCAAACAGAGATGGAAGATAGCGCTGATGCAGAGATAGAAATAGATATACGAGACGGCATAGACATACGCCGAGGAAGTGCCAGAGACGTTGTCAAGTGTAAATTACACACACAACACAGCTAAAGCAGACAACGCAGCAAGCAAATAAATAAATAAATGAAGACTACAAAAAAAAAAAAAAGAAGGAAAATTAACTAACTGCCGATCAAAGGCGAACGCTTGGCCCCAGCTAAGTATAAATAGATGCAATCAAAGAGTGCAGCAAATGCTCTTTGAAATGCATTCGAATTGAAAAAACCCCACGAAACCGAATAATAACTGAGCGTACTTGGAAAACAAGGGGGAGACATCATTTCAATTGAGAGCAAATGCATCGCATTCAAATGTCGGATTCAGCCGTATATCATAGGTTCTCAAAAAGAATTGATAGAGATAAATATCTAAAATATTCTATATATATGATATATGATTAAATGAGTGCTTGCCTTTTTTGTATAGATATGGGAAATCTTGTTTTATATATTATTTTGTAATTTCTATAAATTTCAATAAAAGAAATGTGAATGTCGGATTATTTAGAAAAAATTGGAAATCATATTAAGTTAAATATTAATATTATTTGATTTCTTTTTGTCCATTGCTATTAGACAAAAATTCCTTAGATTTTCAGGAATTTTGTGTAAACATACAGCTGCGAAAAATAAAATAGCACCACTTGCATATTCAGAGTTTGAGGAG
>NW_022045864.1:124372-166140 GCF_001654015.2 Drosophila navojoa
ATCAAACGACCAACTTTCCTGTGAAAATTTCGACCCGAAATCAACTTTTTGATTAGATTGCGTTGTTCGGGGGTGCAATACTTTCCATGACCCATTTTTTGAAAATTTTTACAAATTTTGTAAATTTTTTAATTAAAATAGATATATAAACAACAAATCTCATCAATAAGTGCTTTTGAAGATATGTAACTCTGCTAAAAATACAGGTTTTCACTCGAAAAGTAGTAGTGGTGCTATTATTTTTTTCGGCATTTTTTCGACTTTTTTGAGAATTTTTTGAATTATATAAAAACTATGAATATTTTTGTAATAATTCTTTTTTGCCGTAATAACTAATTCATTTCTGCTTATCTGAGTGAAAAAATTACATCAATACATTGATAAATGTGTCCAGGAGAACTCCTCAAACTCTGAATATGCAAGTGGTGCTATTTTATTTTTCGCAGCTGTATATGCTTCTCTTTCCGCTGATTGAACAACCTTTGAAAGTCACCTCAATTAGCGACTTTGTCATGAGCGCTACACAGATCATCCATTTGTCAATATCATGGGTAATCACCGGGTAAAAAGTACAGCTTAGGTCAGACGGCCCTAGCACGTATTTATAATTAATAATGAACATATCCTAGCAACTATAGCTAATGATTAGTTACTGCAAATAATAATAATAATAATGACAGCTTGAAGTGCCGGATTTGTCAATATATATCCATATATCTATAGCAATACTTGTTTAAAACACATCTATTTACAATATAAGCAACTCTTCAGATGGGTAAAACGTTGCGAATCGCATAAAACTTGCAAATGAATTGAAAGTCAACATCGAGTTATACAAAAATTATGAGTCTGTTAATATAATTTGCATAATATATTCCACATTCAGAGATCGCTGCAAAATGATAAAGGAAATTAAAAAAAAAATATGCGAAAAAAAAAGATAAAACAAATTATGTAAAATTGGGTAAAAGTTATAGGAAATCGTATCAACTTTAATCAAGGTATATTAAATATTACTAAATGTGCCTAATTAAAATGTAGCATCAATTTGCAGAGAGATTAAAAATAAAGAGCTTAAGCACGCAAGATTGTTTATTGACTATCATCAAATTTATTTGTTATTAAATACTTTGTTTTTCAATACAAATACAAGATTTACTTTAATCTGCATTGAACAAATAATTAGGCTTGCTTGTTTTACAACTTGTTAACAGTGTCTAAATATTAATTTGCATTTAAATCAATGAATATTCTCTCAAGAGACTAAACAATATCAAAGCACAAGTTCAACAGCCGCATTAAATATAGCATTATGATTAAAACAAATATCTGGCAAAGTCCAAAGACTTTGTAGAGTCCATGTAAATTATTTAGCATAACACGTTGCCATGGACAATAAACTGTAAAAACTAAACAAACGGTAAAAAGCTAATAGGTGCTTGATCTTTTACTTGGCGTTTGACTTTTCCCTCTACTATTTGGCTCTATAAAGATGGCTGAGTGATTATTTGATTATTTACCAGCTACACGAAAATAATTAATTTGCTTTGTACGAGCCGCGCAGCGAAAAGGAAAAGCGTAGTGAAAATTGCATGCAAGGCAAAATAATTTGCAGCAGAAAAAAAAATAAATAAAAATAAAAATTTAAGGCGATTTTAGCCGTCGGCGAATTGGCCGAAAATTAATAACTGAAAAACAGCAAAATGGCCATAAATATATATGTCTAGGCGAAGCTGAAGGGGAAGAGCGAGAGAGAGAGAAAGAGAGAAAGAGAGAGTGCAATTGGCTTTGAATACAGACAATAAATCGCTTGTACCCAAACATAAATTTACATTTTTGATGATAATTCTCCCGTAGCACCGGCACACAACAAGACCACCCCAGACGGTAAATTAATGTGGAAAGTGAAAACATAAGTCAACACGGCTCAAGATGAGGGACTCGAGTAGAGTGCTGCTAGAGAACTGTCGCATCTTGGCGCCGGGGTTGACAATGCCAATGTTTAACCAATTAACGAGGGGGTTGCTCCCCCCCCTTTTCTAAGTTGTTTGTGTGAATATTTTTTGGAGGGTGTTAATTTCAGTCAATTCATTTAAAGCGCACGACTCTAATGTAGCCATAAAAAAAAGCCACAGCAGACAGCGCCAAATATCAAACTGTAATCAAATTGCACACGCCCAACCTAAAATAGGAAAAATAGGAAAAAACAAATTCAAATGGAGAACAGACAGAGTGAGTGAGCGAGAGGCAGCATCACTTAATAAATCATAGCTAATAGAGGCGAGTCGGGGAGGACCTGCCTGTGTGTGTGTGTGTGGGTGCGGGTGTATGCGAGGAGTGGAGGCGGGAAGCAATTTAGACAGTTTGTCCCCCCTGCCATAAAGCAAAACACACGTTCGGCTGCGCCCCCCCCCCCCCCCCCCCCCCCCCCCCCCCCCCGCGCTCCAAAACCAATTCCACAAGGGCAGCGTTGAGTGGTTAGCTCTTTGTCAGCCAACCAAAGCTAACGGTGAGAGCGCCACGCACAGCAAGAGAGACAGAGAGAGAGAGAGAGAGAGAGAGAGAGAGAGACAGAGAGGAGTCCGTTCGTTTGCGCTTCGGCATTCAGTTCGGATTTGGATTCGAATGGGGATTCGCAACGCCTTTTCGCAGTTAATGAAACAAACACAAAAACCGAACAAACAAACATCAACAACAACAACAACAACAATCCACTTGTGGAATTTGTTGGCTTTGACAATTTGCGACTTAATTGCAGCGGAAAGACAGGCTGCCAGAGGGGCAAACAAACGGAAGCTGGAGGCGGGGTGAGGCGCGCAGCTGCCATCAAAAAAGATAAACAAAAAGGATGCTGCCGTCTCGCTCAGTCGCTGCAGCTCTCCACAATGGAGTCCCTGCCCGGGTGTGCGTGTGCTAATAGGCGGAGCAATAAATGCCATGGCGGAACGGCATTAAGGAGCGAAGAGCACGCTGAAAGGGGAGCGCGAGTACGGACGGGGAATACGGTTGATGGAGGGAGCCGCAGTTAACATGACACAGAACAGGCCACGAACAGCGCGTTACTTTGTGTTCGGATGCGCTACAATTAGCCGAGTCAAGCATATCGCTTGGAAATGGGTCAAGTGCATGGGGAGCCGCTAATTAAATGAATTAAGCATGGCAAGAACTAGTTGCAATGCTAAAAATAGCAAGGTGCACTAAGTGGAGGAAAATGCACAATATAATTTAATAATAATACAATACAAAATGCAAGTGAACTAGTTCATTTATGTAAAAAAAAATTAAAGTAAAAATCTTTAAAATAAATTTAAAAATGTTAGTAATGATAATAAACTAAGAACACAAATAACATAAGGATGAAAAACAAACATTATATACAAATGGAAATTTACAATTATTTCAAGTGGCTTAGAGATTTCAATTTAAACAAACTAGGGAACTAGATCCACTTGAAAAATTGTAGTTCCAAATAAACTTGCTCAAAATAGAACTACAAAAAACTTGAAGATAAACACGAAGTAAACAAAAACTAAAATAGTATCAAACCAATCAATCTGGTTGTATATACAATCTAAATCACAAATCAGCCTAATCCAAAAAAATATATCACTATCTAAAACTATACTAAAAAAAAAAAAAAAAACAAATGGGAAAAACAAATAGTTTTTCTATTGTAGACAGCAATCAGAGAATGTGCAGGTAATTATAATAGTGAGCACAGATGAACTTATGGCTTAGACAATAACGAGAAAATGATCATCCAATATAATTATTAGCTATAGAGTATAATTTGCATGGCAAACTGCATTTAACATGAGAAATGTATTGCCAATTTGGGTGGATGACGACGGATTATCCGTGAGCTAATCATGAGTCAACGACTATTGCTTATATGCGAGATCTGCTGTGAGAGCAAACAAATATGATGAATCAGGCATGTGCAAAGTCTAACGTTAATTACCGATTTCTAGTGGATCAAAAATATAGAGCATAGAGCAAGTGGACCTCCCTCAGAGCCAAATGAATCGAACCGAAACCTTTTTGCTTAATTTGATTGGAATATGCGTGTAGGGCAGCTGCAGGATGTGGGATGTTGGGCATGGTCGTTGGGGGGATTAGCTGGCAACAGTGGCTACTAAAAGTTAACGCTCCCGCCGTCCTCCCTTCGACTCCGTTGGCGTCTGTCAGCTGTCTGCTGGCGCTTTGGTTGGCTGATTGTTTCAGACTCAACGGTGGCTGCAAAATGTCAAAAGCGGTGAAAAATGAAGCCACACGGCTTTGATGTTGTCCCGGGGCTCTTTGGCCGTGACTCTGTGCGGCTGCAGCACCCAACTCGTCTGTGTGTGTGTGTGTGTGTGTGTGTGTGTGCAGGACAACCCTTGGCGTTGGCATTGGCATTAATTTTTCATTGGCGTGTGGCGCTCCGTACAGCGTTTGCTGCTTTGCCCGACCCAAAACCGACAGCTGGGATAAATCCATAAAACAATTTGAGAAATTAAACAATCAAAAGGCGTTAAGTGTTACTGACTTCTAGCCGGGGGTGTGTTTCGCTTGTTTTTGCTTTTTGCTGGTATTTTCGCCTGCTAATGTTGCTGTTCTAGCTTGTTGCTCTTGCCACCGCCCCAGCTCCTGCTCTTAATGTACCAGCTGCTCGTCTCTGGGTGGCTTTGTTTGTTTACTTGATTAACCCACTACAGAGAGGCAAACAGCAAAGCTGCAAGGGCTCAGCAGCTTCTCATCAGCATCAGCTTCTCCTTATTGGGACTCTGTGGAGTTGTTTATGCTTTCTCGTATCGTACACGTGCGCTTAAATGTTTTTTTGTGGTCTCAAGCAGCCATTAGGAAATGTATAACAATTCACGACTGCCACTCGAGTGTGCAGCTGCAGCTCAAATAGGGGCGTGGCTACGCAAAGAAACTATTTTGAATATAGCCAGCCAGAGCTACTCTTACAACAGATTATAAACATGTATGAATATTTATGAATTGCCACATAAATCGTTCTCGAGCAATTTTGTTTATGGTATGAGTGCAAAAAAAAAATTGTTTACAGCTTTTAATTCACAACGAGTTTATCTGCCCTAATCAAAAATAAATGCTAATTCCTGAAATAAATGCGTTAAACAGGCAAACAGAAATTTTTTGTTTTACAAGATGATGATTTTTTTTTTTTATAATTTCAGTGCAATCTTTATATAATTATTTTTGGAACAGCAATGTCTGCCATTTGTTTTTAGTTTATAATAGAGCTTCTTATTTAGTGTCCCCACCTGATGTTATCAGTGAACATAAATGTCTCTCGCTCTACGCTTCGCAGCCTCTGAATCGCAATTAGTTCAAGTGCTGTGGCTCTCAGCTCACTCGCTCGCATTGCGATTATCTGCAATTTGGCATCGCTCAATGCGATTTGCTTGTTGTCAATTTGTTAGCTATTTTACAACATTTGATTGCATTTCGCTGCCAGCTTTGTTGATATAAATCAACGTTTGATTATAATCCACGAACACGACGTATTCTCATTGTTTATTTTATGTGCGCCCGGCTGCCGTTGATTTAGCCAAATAAATATCGCAAATTGTTGTTGTTGTTGTTTGTTTTTTGTTTTCTATTATTTTGTTGTTGCCATTGGCACCTTGGCAATTTGTTAATTTTAAATTTGCAATTGGCCGACTTCCCAAATTATTAATTAAACTTATTTGCCTCTAGCTGCTTCGCAGGCAACATCTGAAACAATTCGTCGTCACGCCAGCTAAATAATGTTCTGTGTAATTTTGTTGCCCCCTGCTTACATTCTGGGGGAGATTTGCGTTTTCCTGGTTAGCTGTAAGACAAACGTACTAAAGACTTTGTGCTAAATTTAAGAAATTTAAAAAAAATTCTAGCAAAATATGAGCACATAAATACATTTTGTGCATTTTTAATTGGACTGCAAAATAAATTTACGATTCGAATTTAGTGCTAAATATAAATGTATATACATATGTATATACACACATATATACATATATGCACATTTAAAATCTCATACAAAAGTCCACAACTACAGAAATCTAGTTCAAGCTGTTAATGGGCCTAAGTTTAGTGATAATATCTCTGCAATAACTACATAAGTAAAAGGTGCGAAATTCGAAATGGATTTCAGTTTTAATTTACACTTTCTTCAGTATTTTTTTATATTTTTTTTTTTTTTTAGTATCGATTAATTTGTGTACAAAATGCTTGACCGCTTGGCCCACATTATCAAATTGCCAGATAGTTCTATTAGGGTTGAAAGAACTAATAAAAACCATTTGTGAGCAGCAGAGCCAAGAAAAATATAAATACAACCAGAAGAAAATCAAATAAATAAATACAGAAAAAAATTGGGCAATAAATAATGCCCACGCAATGATTTCTGGCGCGTTTTTAGTATTCATACATATCCATTGCTGATGCCACATGACGTAGAGCATATAAATTCGCCCTGCCCCGATTCTATACTTAACACTTACATAGATGCATAGAGCATACCGTACAATGTTCAAGAATTCTTGGCAATGCCAATGACAACGAAAAGTAAGTGCCAAACAATTTTACCTTTTTGAACAGAAACGTGCTCAAGAATGCCTTTGATGAATCTATGAGATGTGATGTAAAATGATTGAATAAACGTATATGGAATATATACGCCATATAAGCAATGACATGAATTGGTAATATTAATAACATATAATCTAACTTGGTATTTTCAGATCTCAAATACCCCAAGATCAATATAAGAAGAAATCATGAATATTATTATATGCCCATCGCGGCTTACTCAAGTACCTTTCAAACATTTGCTCAACATAAACTTGTTGAATTTTTACTTATTTTACACACATATATATATATTTTAGTTGTTTACAGGGTATAGCTGGGTAAAGCAGCCATTAGAGTGAAAGTGTGTACACACCAGGTGATCGAAATTCTGCTGAAAAGCAAACAGCAGCTGGTAAACAAGAAATATTCAAGAAGACCTCGAGTCAAGATAGCTGCCAAACAAAGAATTCGGGCCCAGACTACGGCAATTATTGCAACAGACCCCAAAAAAAAAAAAAAACAAAAAAACCAAAAGGGGAAAACATGGTCAAGTATAAGAGAAAAAACGCAAGAAACACTCATCGCCATTGACCTTAGAGCACTCGAAACGATGACGCAGTCGACAATGGGGCCAAAACTGAAGATGAAGAAGAACAAGACGACGTCATTTGCATAATGAAAATGAAGCACAAATTGCTCGCATTGCTGTTGCTGTGGAACGTGTCCAAGCTCTTCTCCTTCTTCTTGACTCATTCACGCACGTTAATTCACAAGTTTTTGTTTTTGTTTTACTTTTTTGCCGGTAATATTGGCAACAGCGCTGGAAAGAGACGGCTAGATCGTAGACTTACGACCAAATTACTGTATGAGCCACCGCAGCTTTCATGCTGTTTAGCCGGTTTACACAGTTCAATAAACCACAGATGCTCTGTTGTGATTTATTTAGTTGGTTGTTTTTTTTTTGTTGCTGGCCTTTAATTGCTTAAAGCCAAAAGAAATTTTTGACGCGCTTGGCTTTTAACTTTTGTTTTCATGGGTTCTGCGAAATCTGCTCAAAATATTGTGCATATATGGTAAGTGGCACAGACACAAATTAAGAGTAAATATTTGGGCTTAAGAGGATGTCATTAATACCCTTTCCCGTAGGGCTTAATCACTTTTAAATGGCTTTGGTAACACTTGAAATAGAGCTGAAAGTGAAATCTCTTTATATAATAGCTTGGAAGAAGGCAGTATATATCTTTAATAAATTATTGTCAAATCTATTGCGCAAAATAAAAGTTTTTAGTTTGTATTATTAGAGCATCCACAGCACCTCAAGCTAAACTTTTTGCATTTTTTTTTTTTGCGGTTTTCACAAATTTCGGTCTGTTGTTTATCTTTCGCTTTGGCGATCTCTTCTGCTGTGAATTTCGCTCCGCGTGAAAGCCATAATAAAAACCGGGCAAAGAAAAAACAACACTACTTAAAGCCAAGAGGAGACTCAACACGTTTGCCGCATCATTCAAAGGCGAAGATGCTGCAAATTGTGTGGCGAGAGGCTGCAATGGGGAATTATGGAAGTGTTGCATGCATCTTATAAAACCACCAGGAAAAGCTTAAAGCCGCTGCAAATGTATGTGTGTATGTGTGTGTGTGTGTGTGTGTGTGCTTGTCGTTGTCTGTGCCTTGATGATGGATCTTTCGGTCAATGCACCAAAGCGAATGCCGTCTGCCACACTCGTGTCAGGGTTGGCCAAGCGTGGCCAGAACTGGAGCAGTGAAGATCTTTCAGCATGCACTCATTACAATTGGCCAAGACAGCGTAATGGCATAATTGGCCCAAACTGCCATTAATGGGCAACAACTAACCGATGATAACTCGAGTAATTGCCCTGCCCGGCCCTGCCCCTCATTGTCACCATATGGCACTTTAATCGATCCGATATCGCAAACGGGTCACGCCATGCTCATCGTGTGCCAAGTGCATCGTTGAAAAACAACTTGACAGCCATTTCTTATCGCGCCCTTAGACAATAGACAAGGCTTTTAACAAATTAGCCAACAACAGCTGAATTAGACAGTGCGACGCCCAGGTAATTATTCATGGTTACTTCTCTTACCAACAAATGAAATGCAATGAAAATTGTCTGGAAATCTCAAGCGTCAGCATAACTGAATGATAAACTCATCAATTTATCAAATAGATCGATTGCTTTATAATTACAACTTCCATTATATATGTATATAGATGACGTCAGGCATTTGTTTTATACTTTTTTTTTTATAAAAGTACTTCACACGACCTTAATAACCCTTACGTGGCGAGCTAACTTTAGCGAAAAATGATAACACTTGAAATAACAACAAACCCCATTTAAAGTGGCATTTACCGTTCTCATAGACCCTTATAAGGTCAATGCTAGAGACGCGAATGTTTCCCTTTCGTTTCGAGCAGCGCTGAATGGCAATTACGGAAACCCTCTATCGGTTATCAGCGACACGACTATCGTATACATATATATGCATGTACTTAATGATCAGTTGCTATTTGGATTGCATATATACACATACATACATACATACATATATATGTATATAATCTGCTCTAGGCAAGCACTTAACATGGCAACAAACAAGCCGCACTTGTGGCCACATTTAATAGAACAAAAATAAAACATTAAGTGCTCGAGATATTTTATGCACTTGATGGAAATAAACTCTACGAGAACACCATTATATATACCATATATATCAATAGCTGCTATCAAAATACATTTTGGAACAATTGTCACAGCTGCGCGCAATGGATTGATGATGCGGAATGGCATACAGCAGAGAGATGAAGAGGGATGTGAGCACGACCACAATTTCCTCCCCTTTTGCGGCTAGATTTACGGGGCGTGAGATACTTCAAATCAGATTAACATACAATACGCTTCATAGAGGCAAAATGTATTCAACTTGAATATTGGTAGGCGAAAACGTTAAGTGGACTTTATGAGTGCATCATTTTGTATCCGCGTGGCAGAGTGCGTGGCTATCCTTGAATTTGAGCCATTGTTTCGTAAATGCTGTTCGCATATTAGTGCTGCTTAGCGGGTGTCCATGCTACGGGTAGCACTTAAACGATTTGTGTATTATTGTATTTAACTGCCGCCAGTTACGTTGGCTTCAACCTGGTCCAGCTGTGCTCACTGACATCATGGCAACAATAACAATAACTATAACGTTAGCATTAACATTAAGTCAAACCATAACCGTAACTATCACATAACATAGCAACCGCAAACCGTCGCAGCTGTGCCTGCCCACATTTCATCTCTATCTAATTAAGATACACTACATTTGATAGTAAGAGTAGTCATAGAAATGCCCTCGGCTATACAGCTGCAGCTTCCATTGTCTTCAGTCGATTAAAACGTTAAGACCCAACGAGCAGAGCTCGACTCTTTGCTTATTGGAGTAGGTCGAAAACTGGCTATTATCTATATTATTTCTTGGGATCTCAAGTAGCAAGATCTGCGCTACCAGAAACAAGTATTCAAAGAAGTCAACTTATAATAATAATAAATTAGACGTAAATCCCATTAAGTTGACCATCTTAAAAAGAATGAACAAGAATTTCTAGGCTAATAATTTCTCGGCAACAATAAAATATTATTCAAGATAAATGCTTGTGGGCTTGTAGCAATCCCGTTGCGATCTATATTCACTGTAACATATATATATTTTATAGTTTCCCACGTAACCAAAACGCAATCAATGAAAACGAATGAAATTGTATTGCGAAACCTAAAGAAGAAGAGCGAAGCACTCAAATTGAGTTCTCAAGCATTTCCACAATTCGGTCCACTTTCATTACGTCTGCATCGCCTATCACAGTTGCTTTTTTTTACAATATTTCTTCTAGATCAATGAGCTCATCGCACACGCAAGTATAAATTGCTTAGAGCTAACCCAGCGAAAGAAATTGAAAGACCTCCTACGGCGATTCGAACACAATTACAATCGAAGGTAATATAAATTTTACTTTTTCTTTCAGGGGGCCCAACACAATGAAATGTTATCAAATAAACCAAACAACAACTGTGTGACTATATAATAGGGATTTATCGGGTATTTATAGAGGCGGAAATCGATAGATACACTAGGCACATTATGAACGGAACGAAACCAAACGGAATGGCAAAGCCAAGCAAGCAATTGTTGCTGCTGGCAAAATGAAAAGTAAAAGTCAAATAGAGCGCAACAAATGCAAAAAGTGGCCAGACAAGCGATAGACAACGGCAGCAGCAGCAACAACAACAACAACAACAGCAACAGCAGTTAACACAATAAAAAAATTACTACAGTGTTACCACAACAAAAGCAACAACAACAACAGCAGCAACATAAAGTACTTAAAGTAAACGTAAGGCCTGTAAACCGGCTACAGAAGCAATAAGAAGAAGCAGAAGAAGAAAACCAAAAATAAACACAAGCTCAATGAGACACCTCGACGTGTGGATGCCCTTGCAAAATTACAATTTGCGGATTAACATTGACGCACAGAGCCTGCACAGAATCCAGATATAATAGATGTGCATATATGTATGCATAAATAAAAAGGAAGGAAGAATCGAGAAACACATTCAAAACACAAAACTCGACTGGTTAGTGCTCAAATTTAAGAGGTTTTTGAGTTTGGGGAAACATTTGTAAGAGGAAGTTTTACAATATTTTTTGCAATACTAATAAGGAAATGCTGAAACATTTACAATTTTAAAAATTTGTTGCAAATTAAATTAAGCGCATACAAATTTCAAATACCCAAAATATTTTACACTTGATATCTATTATATTATACCTCATCAATCATAATTTTAACGGAATTTTAATAATATGTACATAATATTTTTTTTAACACAGAAAAGAGCAACATAATCAAAAATCTTGGGGTAAGTTAAGTAGTATATGAAACCAATATACTCCACTCGCTGGCTTTTTTTTAACAGGGTGCATAGCGAAACTAACTTGAGAACACGATGACATATATGTGCATATGCACATACACACATACATATATAGCACAGTTTAACACCTCTCTGCTGTGCTGTGATGTGAATTGGTTTCCCAATTGTTGTTGCTTACGCGACGCACAGATCTTGCAGGCTGCAGCTTAGTTATACGCGCACATAAATTATATATTTATATAAAATATATACACGATAAATAATTCGCAAGTAACGTGCTCAAGGAACGTTCGCAGAAGGCCAACATTTCTTTAAATAAATTCAGAAAATAATACGATAAGTGCATGCAATGCATATTTCACCCATAAACTGAGTTTGACCCAATTGCTTGAGTCAATGAAATTTCCACTCTTTTGTAGCTCTGTTGCAGATAAGTGTATGAAATAGTTAGTTGGATCGTATTTCGCTGAAATCTGATCATGATAAAGCAACAATTTTGGAAGGCCTAACAATGCGTTAGCGAGTCATGAATCTTTCTTTGATTGGCTACAAAATACTTTCACTCACATCAGCATCGTAAAGCGCATATTCAATGTATGAATCAATTGCTTGTCCACTACTACAACAGCAACAACAACAACAACACCCCATGATAGCAGCAACAACATTAGCAGCAATGTGATAATGCCCTTTTGGAAGGCAGTGTAAAAATAAACAACTCGCATTGGACGATTCGAATTAGCAGTCGAACCAAGAAACTGGCCACAAAATGTCAGCTTGTGAATGGACAACAGGCAATAACTGCAACAACTACAACAACAACAACAATCTGACACGTGAGAAACTACTTCATTCACGAAAAAACAAAAATAAAAACAATTGACTCTTTCATGACGGTGCCACTAAAAAAGAGGAAAAATAAAAAAAAAAAAAAAAAACTTACAAAATCTAGTTCACAAAAGCAAATGGCCGACTTTTAGACACCTCTTATATAACATAGCTAGGTATATGTAAAGAGTTTTCGATATATATTACTATGTTATCGATTATTATCAAATTATCTATATATATATTTAGATAGTATCAAACATATAATTAATATGCCAAAGCGCTAACTCTTGCTACTCACATTAGAGCTTTCTCAATTAGGCATAGAATAAAACATGTCCATTGACATTTATCGATTTAACCGATTAATTGCTTTATGGCTTATAAAGTCTTAGTTGAGTCATTAAAATATAATTACTAAATAAAAATAATAGTAAAAAGTTTTATTATTTTTTTTACTAATTATCTCTTTAAGGCTCAACAAAAACTTTTTTTAGATTTTATCGATGACTTAACCAACTGATTTATCATCGATTTATAGCCATTTATTATTAATTTCCGATTACTCATATATTCTCGATGACTTTAGCTTGTTTATACGATTTGTAACAAATTAATATAAATTTCGTGAATTAAATTAATATAGAACTGTTCATTGTTTATGCTCATATTTACATACTATAGACATTCGAAGGCGGACCAACCCCATATTCGAGTTTCAATAAATAAGTAGATAAGCCTTTAAAATACGTAAACAAAGGACGACTTCGCTCTGCCGTCTCGTTACCATATAAATTGAGTTTAATAATAAGGGATTATCACCTCCTGAATGCCACCTGGCTGTCGGTTATATAAACACCATACTCCCGCAGGGGCCACCTTCTTTGTTATTGCACTTATCAAGCAACCCTCGATTCAATTAGCAACAACAACAAACAAACAAACTTCTTTTACCGGCTATTGGATTGGTCGGCTGGCCGTGCGCTGCTTATAGCAGCGTGGAAAATGAGTTGCGAACACGCCCAATGACAAACGCAGGTAAATAAAAGAAAATTGCAAAATAATATTGTGTGAAAAGCCTGAAAACGTGTGCACCACAAACAAGCGAATAGCAAACAAAAATACAAAGAAATGGCGAAAGATAGCGGGGGCGGATTTACTATACATTGTTGTTTGTTTGTTGGTTGCTTGCGTTGCTTTTGTTATCGAATGTAAACAAAAGCGCACAAATCGAATTGAAATTGGTTCAAAACTTTATAATAATGTAATCGACTGTTAAATAACAACAACACGTGAGTCCGGCTGCATGTGGTTGAGTGTGTGTGTGTGTGTGTGTGTGTTTGTGTGTGTTTGTGGGTGCTAGAGTGTTCTAGACAGGCTTTAGAATGGAGTCGAATCAGTTTCAATTCCTACCCTACGATTGGCCCAATAAAATCACGTACACCCGGGTTGCAAAACCTTCTCCGTGTAAAGACTATATATGTATGTATGTACACTCAGAGAAATAGTAGTTTACTTCAATCCGGAATGACTAAGCAGAAATTCAGCAGAGCTTCTGTGACGCTCTATCATTGTGTTATACTTTAAAAGTTCTGGGAAATGAAAGATATAAATAAATTTTTAATTTTTTTCAAGGTTTTTGGTGCAACTGAAATACTTGGAATAGATATGATTTCCTTCGGAAATGCATATATTTCTTCGATTAAACTATAGATGGAATCTAAAGATATTGAAAATATTCTCACATATTTATAATATAAATATGTATATGTTGATTCAATTTTGTTCTTCTTCAGTCTTCAAAAATTTCTCCCAGTGTGCTTGGTAGTTTTCATAATACGAATATGTGCGTGCATTGCTGGATCGGATAGGTATTAATGCCTTTGCGATTCGCTTTACGTTTCTGGTTCTGATTGTGCTACCTATTTGAAAAGCCTCACAAATTGCACTCAAAGAGCCAAAGTCCCTTCTGCCCCAACCGCTGGCCTCGACGTCTGCCTCTACCTCTATATTCCACTTAGTGCTCCTGTCAGGGGCTTCATATTATTTGATTTGCTTTCTTTTGTTTGCAGTTTCCTGGACATATTTTACAGTTCCTGGTCGTGAGCGGTCGAGCGTGCGCCACATTGTTTGTTTTATTGCTGCCGCCCGCTTTAATTGGCCACGCAAAACTTTTCAGCTAAAGGTGAAATACCAAAATGCTACGTCCGGAGGGGGGTGGAGTCGGGGGCGGGCAACACTGGGGTGCGAAGTTTCTCTCGCGCACGGGCAATTGATTAGCATTGCTAAGAGAACGGCAAGCGTCTGATGAGAAAGATTTCCAAGAAACAATTTGGAAATCAAATTAGAAAACGGTACTCGCTGCATAAAGACAGACCTACGAATGGGGATTTTCTCTGCAGCAGCTGTCCGAAAAGAAAGTTGAACGAGTTTTATGAACCCACAACTGAACTCTCTTAATATATATTGTATATCTTGGCAATGCTCACACATTTATGATATGGATGTACATATCTCTCTATGGAATACAAGCATTCGATTTAATATTCGTACTCAATTTCATTATGCTATACGGAAACTGTTTTATTTATTAACTACTTTGTTGATTTCATTAGGCAATTGTTTACAACGTGCGCAGCGCAATGTCAAATACAATTAACACGTGAAGCAGCCAACTATTGATAAGCCGATAATTTAATATTTATATAATTTATGTATGTACATACATGTACATATATGCTTATCTCCATCAGCATACAATCTCACCTAGAACTGTTTATGTATGTAAAGACCCCAAGACATTTCACCTATCGTAATCATGGCAGAGACTAAAACATATATTTTAAAAGAAACCATGAAGCAGCATTTTAAAAATTAATTTGAAACAATAATGAGCAAATGTATTTAATTTTGTGAATTGAAGTATATATTTGGAAGCCGAGTTAAAAGTGCAAACAAAAAGTGTCACAATACAGAGATTAGACACCGCATCACCAAGTGCCTTATCAAATGTTAAATAAATATATATATATATATAAAAATGTATATATAAACATATATGGCATATAAATAAATATATTTATAAAGAAAAATCAAAGTAAATATTTACATAAATTTACTGGCGAATGGTAAACAAAAATAGAAGATTAGATAGCCCCGCTGACAAAGAGAGTCTTTAATTGAAATTTCCCAAAACATACGATTCTTATGCTTCCATTGGCCTCTGTATATATATGTATGTATGTATACTATGTATATAAATAGTTGCTCATTCTGATTGTTGTCATATCGATAAAGAATGCCGTTGCCAGCTCACGGGCTCACGGTAAAACGTTTATTTTGATTGACTGTAACACGAAAGCTCATGCTTTATTAATAAGTTTACCCATAAATCCGCAAAGTTATGTACATAGCTATATACATATATTGGCTGTTCATTCACATAATATTTTTAAGGTCACGTGTTTTTTTTTTTTTGCTTTCTTTTTTGATCACGCGCCTATCTCTAAGTAAATAACAACCAAGGTGAATTGTTTACCAAATTATTTCGTTTTTATAACTAAATTGGATTAGTAGATAGCAGCAGATATGTATGTGTTTCTGTGCATGTGTGTGTGTGTGCAGGTACGTGCGGAGGCCTCAAGATAACAATTAGTTACAAGCTGACAGCCTTTTATGACTAAATCAAGGCATATTCTTGACCGACAAATTGCCGCAGTTGCAGCGAGTATAAATTGATTGTTTTTGTTGTTCGCTTTTAATTCTTTGCTTTCGTAATTTTTCATTATCAGCTAAAAAAAAAAAAAAAAAAAAAAAAAAAAAAAAAAAAAAAAAAAACACACACACACAAGCGAAGCATTGAGAAATACAGAAAGAGGGCATTGAACAGCTCTTGATTGACTTCAATTATGTATACACATATACATATATACAGAAACATACTCATATATACATATACATATATGTCTATGGCATTTTGATGCAGCTAACAGTATTATTGATAAGGCATTTAGTTAGATTGGATTTTCATCATTTGTTGTTCATTGCGAGTCAATGAAGAGGCTGAAATATAAGATAGTTTTTTACCGGCTTGGGCAAATTTCACGATTCCCATAGAGTCCGGAACAATTAAGTTTCATTGCGGTTGGCCTCGTTTAATTACTATAACAATTAAAGTGTCGCTCGCTAATCAACGATAATAAAGGATTGAGTATGCCTCGCACGTATAAACGACTCTAAAAATGCAGCACTTATTTCGTAAAATGCGCTCAATGTGGAACAGAATGTAAATTACTGCGGGAGGGGCAGACAGAGGGAACGAGAGCATACTAGGACAGTTCCGAAAATGAATTGTCATTGGCCAGAATCTATCAGAGATTTGCAATTGAGCAACCGAAGGCAAGAGAGGCGTGCTCACTAATACATACAAATAAAGAAATAAATATAATAAAGTGTTTTTTTTTTTATGGCTCTCTTACAGGTAATTTTATAATTTAATTCAAATAGTCAAAGTCATCATTAAATTAAATTTGTATAGGGTTGCAGTAACTTTTTTTTTTTTTTATATATGTATATTTATATAAATTTTGTTTTTTTTTATTTGAATGATATAGATTTTGAGTTCAATATAATTGCTTTACATAAATTTAATTAAATGATATTATTTATTTTTATTGATTTATATTTTATTGATATATTATATTGTATTGATATATATATATTATATTGATATATTGATATAAATTTTATATTATATTGATATTATTTATTTTCTTTTATATTGTGTTCATATTTTATCCACTTATTTATGCTTAATTTAAAACAAAGTAAATAAACAAAATAAAATGGAAGCTTAATGAATTTTAAAACATTTATAAAATTTCATAATCGTACAAATTTAACGATTTAATTGTGCAATTCATTGTCTAATAAAAAGAGCATTGACTTTCCTCAGGCGAAAAATGTAAACGTTTGGTTTTTACAAAATTTTTCCGTCAAGCATGCAACACACACGCACACACACACACTTGGCTCTAGCCAAGCAGTGCTGCATTGGAGATCAGCCCCTTTCACTTTAAAGATATTCAACGATGTTTGCCTTGGCAACAGCCATTAGAGTAGGTTTGTTAGGCGTACTGAAAATGCAAATGAATTTGTAAGGTGTAATAGCACGTCTCTCGCCTGAGCTCATTTCAATTATGCATGTGTATGTATTTCGGAGTTCATACATACATAGGTCTGTGTGCAGTATGCGACTAATCATAAATAATGAAAATAATTACAAGCCAAATTGTATAGCAAACCAAATGTGCGACTTAAGGTCAAATCACTTTTTCATGCAACACCTTGAGCTGCGGAACACACAAACACACACACACATACTGTGGGTCCAAATCATTTTAGCGATGTGGGTTCCAAAAAGCAAGGCCAGGGGGTTTCTACTCTCGCTCTCCCCCTCTCTCCCTCTTTCCTTCGAAGGAAACCGGTTATAGCCATGCCATGACGTAGAGCCCACCACGATATTGGTAATGAATATGAATAATTGTTGCCGCAACCAGAGTTAGATCTCAGCCTTAACATTACGTACATACATACATCTGTATATATATTTAAATCTAAAAAGGGGGGTGCCGGATCGCTAAAATATTAAATTAAATGCAGCTAGTGGGAACTAAGGCCAAGTCACAGTCGCATACGCATTCACAGTACAGTAAAACTCCCTTAAAGCCAGTCACTAGTTCAGGCAGGTATTTAGATATTTCATTTATATATTTTGGAACATAATACACGTAAATCCCATTAAATTCCGCTATTTATTTGTAATCAATAGTTGATTGAAACTGTTCGAGTCCGCATTAGGCAGGCTCTACTATGGTTTTAATTGACCGGAAAGTAACGCTGAGTTGACTCCATTTGGCTTCCAAGTTCTTTTGGGGGCTGTTATTCACAGTGGCACCGGCAAAGCTCAGCTTGAGCTATGCGTGTTTATGGCGCACCTTGCTTACAGTGAAAAAGAAAGAAAATGACGGACGGAATAGGGATAGAGAGTAAGAGGAATGGATAGGGTGGTAGAAGGTGAACGGCTTGGCACGCGATGAGGTTTTATTGCCAAGAATAACAGAAAGGCAAACAACAACAAAATCAGGTGAAACACATAAGAAATAATAGAAATGAGTCCAGGGTGATTTACATAGAAATACCCTGTGATCTAAATATTTCTAAACAAAATCTTCCCTAAATAATATTCCTTTTTACGTTTAAGTGTATGATTAATATATATATATACATATATATTTCGAATTATCATAGTCAAAAAGTATTTTTATTACTTTGCAAAGTCGCTAGCAAAAAAAAAAAGTTGTATTGTTTAATGCATCTTTAAAATTATAAGACTAATTTTTCTCTACATACAACGTGAGTTTACAAATAGGGCCCTATTCTGTATATTTTTGGAGGGTATTAAAACCCATACAAAACCGAATTTCTAATCAAAAGGAAGCAGAATTACAATTTTATTTTTATACAATTATATTTGATATTATAATTATTGAGTCATATTTAGAAGAACGAATATAATAACAAAAAACAAAAAACTGTTTAATGATATCTGAAATCTAATAGGAAAAACTTGTTCTTAGTTTAAGATGTCAATGTTTATTTTTTAACGGTAATTATTTTGAGGTGGTTTAACCTTAATTGCATTGCATGTCGCAATTATAAATCATGAACTATGAAATATGATATCATTGAGATATCTCACATATCATTCAATTAACAGCCACAAAGTCAACATCATTATCTATTCTAACTACACTTACTACACCAATCTAATGAAATGAAAGAGATGTCAATTGAATTTAAGAGCGCACACACAAAATACGGTAAACGTATAAGGGAAATGCGAAATACGAACACAGCCACAACAACAAATATTAAAGCTTGCTTACTGGCAGACATCCAAGAAGGAAAATGGCACGTCAAAGGCAGTCAGTCAAATCCCTCATCCAGTCAAACATACATACATACACACGCACATGGTTCGTGCCGAGTCAGTCACAATGTGCGGCATATAAATCACATTAAAAATTAAACAGAGCAAAGAGAGTCAGAGAGCGGGCGACAGCGCCAGCAACGACAACAATAATAGCATACAGTTTTAGTCAGAGTATCAAAATGCATTGCAGGCGCAAAATTCACGCACACACACGTTTACATTCGCACATGTATTTATAAACAACACATCATAGGCATAAATTCTCTTAAGGCAAAGCTTTTAAAACATTGCTGCAGCTTTAATTGAAAGTCTTTGCCTTTATTTCATTCTACATCAATTTGAGTGCAATTTGCATTAGCGTTGAGCTCAAATATCGGACAGAGAGAGAGAGAGAGCGATGTGCGATTAAGAGAGCTATTTTTATAGCAACGCCAGGCTTGGGCGCAATTGTTCAGTTATAGTAAATAAGCTTAAGAGAAATTCGATCGATTTAAAGATTGCATTTTTGAATGGCGGAACGACAATATGAGCAATAATCTAATTGGACCACATTTGAGCATTGTGTTGTTTGTATAAAATTACTTACATTGAGCATCCAAATGATCATCTCCTCGCGCACAATGTCCATACTGCTGTGGGCACTGCTGAGCGCATAATCCACGGGATTATCGCTTTTACGCTGTTGCGTTGCTTCTGAGGCAGTTGTGGCTGTTACTGTTGATTTGCGTTGGCGTTGAGTTTTGGTTGATGTCTGCAATTTGTCTGTCTCATCGCTGGCCTCGAACAGGCTAAGCAATTCCATGTCGCCTTTGCAGCAACAGCGACACACGCGCGGCATTTCAAGCAGCTCATCAACGCTGCCAGCGTCGAATTTGTGTCCGTTATCTCCAACGGCGGCGTCGCGCACATCCTTTGCTGCATTCATTCGGTCAGCTGTGTCTATTCGAGTGGTGTTGCTGCTGTTGCTGTTGCTACGGCGTCGTTTGTTGGCACTCATTTTGTTTGATTTGTTGTTATTGTTTAGGTTCTTTCACTTTTGCGTTATCTGCGCTGCTTTAAAATTTATTTATTTATTTTATTTTTCTTCTTTTTTTCAACTTTATTTTCCTTTTGCACTCTCTTTCACACGCACGCTTGACATTCACATTGAATAGCCTGCTCTCTTTCTAGCTTGCTCGTTAAATCACACTCACACGATCGCTGCTGTCGCGCTGCCTTTCTTTACGGAGCTGCTGCTGCTGATCTGCTGGCGTAACGCGCTTTCGTTTTGACCACGACAGAAAATACCTAAAGCAGTCCGAGGGGGCAAAGATAAACAGATATTCATATATACTATGTACAATAAAAGAAAAAAAAAAAACATTCTTTCGTGTCGGTTGCTGTTGGCATATATATATGTGTATGTGTGTGCGAGCTGGGGGACAAGTTTTGGTTAGTAGGCCAACGGCCGCAAGATTTGGGCCTTAGCGCGATCTCTTTTTTTATGGGCTTAATTTACAAGAGAGAAAACATTGAGCACCGTTCATTTTTAGGAGGCGTTAGCTGGTGCAAGTGACGGCGAGCGCCCGCCCTTGCTGGCGTTCTAATTATAGCAAATTGCTCTCTTTATGGCAGCATCGCGTGCGTACGCCAAAGTCAAAAATATTTCAATTGGTCAATCGGATAAACAAGAGCCACAGAAAACAGCAGTGCAAGGCACAAGAGCAAACGTTAAATAGAACGTTTTGAGGTTACTCGCAATACATGCCCCAAACTGTGGCTAATTGAAATTTACAATCAAACCCACACACACATATAAATACGCAAAGACAAGCAATTAAATTGATATAAATATACAAACAAATAATCAACCGACACGCACAACTCAGGAGGCAACTGAATTTTTATTTATTTCTGAAGGCACACGAGATTTATTTAATTTATTATTGCGCGAGGTTTCCGCATTGACTCAACGAGACGAACTGTGCCCGGTGCGTGCTGCTTTCAAAATGAGTATAGTCCAAGTAGATCCCAATTCAAGTGCTGCACGTTCAAATCAAAATCTTACGCTCTCATGCGCTCGCTTGTGCTCTCTTTTCAAAGTGAGAGGGAGACAGAGAGAGAGAGAGCGAGCGCAAGTATTACATGTGCGTGTGTGTGTTTGCATGTCGGGCCCGCACTGACTGGGAGAGCAAGTAACCCGCACATAACGCTATAAATTTCACTTTAAATGCCGATTGCAAGCTGGATTCATTGAAAAATAACTGCAAATCACGCAAAAAAAGGGACATCATGCCAGGACTTTATTTTCTTTTTGCAGACGTTATTTTCTTTTTGCAGGTCTTTTGTGTTTTTATGCCTCTCAAGCAACCAAAAATACGGGACTAGCGCTCTGTTTTTGTTTTCCTCCGTTTTAGTATCGAAATTCGTGGTCTCTCGTTTATCTTGTCTAGTGCTTAGCTTGTCTGTACGTAGCACAAAAAAGGGTTCGTTGAAAATATGACAAGAACTTAACAACCTTCATATTTGTGTGGTCAATTTTTATGTCTTACTACCTAACGTTATTCGTTCATTATTTTTAAACTTTTGGTAAAATACTTACACTTGTCAAAAAAAAAAAAAACTTGTCGACGCCACCGCCTTAGCGGCGGCGTGTATACTTTTGTTTCGATGCAACTATAGCTTCTTAATTGCCGTTAACTGGACGGTCAAATTAAAAAAAAAAAAAGTGAATAAGAGAAACAACACTCATTCTTGTTTAATTGGGCTATTGTATTATTTAAATTGTAAAATTTTTAGTGGCGCACGAAAAAGTATTAGGATATCGTCGGCGGTGTGACCGAACTGGAGATAGTTAAAAAAACCATATGTTTTCTTGGGAAATACCAAAACATGCAACAATTTAACATGTGTTAAACTCTCGGCGTTGCCAACTACATTAAATACATACAAGTTGCTTGTTTACAGTATTCGATATATCGTTAAAACTACATGGTTGCTCACTGAAAACATTTCATAACTTACCACGTTACTTAAATAATAAATAAATAAATAAAATTAAAAACATTTGTATACCTCTAAATATTTATAATAACCTATTTTTATGAATTTTGCTATTATTTAAATTAGTAGGGTAGGCGACTATTTTCAATCGACTAGTTCTGTTCTTCATAACTATCGATAGGCATTCAGCCAGCTGCTTGAACGTTTTGGCTTGTTGTAAAACAGTAAACTGGAAAATGTCCCAGAAAAATGCAAAGTTAATCAATCAAAAAGAATATTTGAAGAAATATTTGTCGGGTGACAAGGAAAAGAAAAAGAAAAAGAAAGAGAAGAAACAAAGGAAGTCAGCACATGTTAAAGTAAAAATCATCGACGATGATGACTATGATGCAAATCAAGAGGAAATAGACGAGGACTTGTTGTTGGGCGGCGAAGATGCACCACAAATCGTGGGCGAATACATCGAGGAGAATCCCGATGCCATGCGCAGCAAATGGCGTAACATTGCCGTTAAGGATGAGCCGAAAACAGAAGCCGGGGAGAACGGCATCAAGCCAGAGCCCGCTAGTGAGAAGGAGGAGTCGTCTTTGTGGGGTCGAAAAGCGTCAGCTATAAAGGTCAAACAGGAGCCGGAGCTGAATATAAAAATCAAGCAGGAGAAGCGCAGCAGCAGTCGCGAGTTGAGCCCAACAAGGCGTAGCCCGCTCAGAGAGCATCTTCGTTCGGATCAGAGCCCAAAATGGAGGAGAAGACGAAGTGATGAAGAAAAGCCGAACAAGCGAGAGCATAATTTGGATCAATCGCCACCCAGAAGGGGAAAAAATTATGATCAAAGCCCACCCAGGAGGCGAAGAGATGATCAAAGTCCACCTAGGAGGAAAAAAGGAGATGACGATGATCAAAGCCCGCCCAGAAAGAGACGAGATGATGATCAAAGTCCACCTAGGGGGACACGAGATGATGATCAAAGTCCACCAAGGAGGAAAAAACGAGATGACGATGATCAAAGCCCACCTAGGAGGACACGAGATGATGATCAAAGCCCACCTAGGAGAAAAACACGAGATGATGATCAAAGCCCGCCCAGGAGACGTTTCAATGCAGCCCAATCTCCACCACGAAGGAGAAAGGACGCAGATCAAAGACGAAGGGACTCGGATCAAAGTCCGCCTAGAAAAAGACGGGATTCGGATCAAAGCCCGCCCAGAAAAAGAAGGGATTCAGATCAAAGCCCGCCCAGAAGACGTCAAGAAGACTATAAACAACACAGAAATCGACGAGATTCCGATCAATCCCCGCCCAGAAAAAGAAGAAATTCTCATCAAAGTCCACCCAGGCGACGTCGATCCAGCAGCAGAGATGGACGTCGAGGGTCGCCAGTGCGAATCAAAAAAGAGGAACGCAAAAGTCGCTGGGCCAAGGAGGAGCCCGCTCGAACGCCATCGCCGCCGCCAACACACAAGCCGAAAGGCCAAGCACAGATGCGAACGTTGGATGGCAAAAAGGCGGGTCTGCAGGATGCTCAATCCTTAAAAATTGAAACGGACGAGCGACGGCGTGAGGAGCGACGCATGTTTGAGCAGATGTCCAGCGAGGTGTCTGGACGAGATGCGGAGGTGCAGATGCGCAGCACGGGTCGGCGGGGAAGACGGGCACGCGACGCTGCCGCCGAGGATCCAGTGGAGCGCCAACGCAAGGAGGAACACGAGGAGAAGAAGAAGCAGCTCTACGATCGCTGGGGCAAAGGACTCAAGCAGCTGGAGGACCAGAAGGCAAGGCATGCGGAAATGGTGCACGAAGCGTCAAAGCCTGTGGCCCGCTATGCCAACGATGAAGACTTGGAGCGTCATCTGCGTGAGCAAGAACATGCAGATGATCCCATGCTGGAGTACATGCGGCAGAAGCGCAAGAAACGGGAACAGCATTCCGATAAACCTGTCCTGCCCGTTTACGAGGGCAGTTATCCGGAGAATCGCTATGGCATACGGCCCGGCTATCGCTGGGATGGTGTGGATCGGTCGAATGGGTATGAGCAGCGCTGGTTCGACAAACAGAATGAGCGACGAGCGGCGCAGGACGAAGCCTACAAGTACAGCGTCGAGGACATGTAAAGCACTTTGGCTTTTAATTATTGAAATAAATATTTGTGTACAAAATTATTTGTTATCGATTACTTTTCATATTTTCAATAAGGGTGCAGCTGTATTGCGGCTTTCTTTATCAAACGTATCGTTCGTTTCATTTTCCAAAACAACCCCATATATTTTTGTCGAGAGTAAATTTAAATATTACGTTTATAATAAAAAATTTTATAATTCGATACCATATTCATATTCAAAACATTTCTTTTTGCGCTGCTTTACAGCACTGCTTGCACTGTGCGCGCGCGCTAAATGCAACCCTGTGTGTAGAATATCAAAAGCAAAAGCGAATGGTAAACTAGTTAAATAGTCTTCAACAACACCTGCGTGCTGTATTGCGATTGCCCAAAGAACTCTTGGAAAAACAAAACGAAAGCTACATAGTTTACAATAACAATTTGTGTGTATTTCGTGCAAGTGCAAGTCTTCTTTAAACGGCAACTGGGTAAGCACTTTGTTTATTAGCATATAATAAAGTGTATGCATATTATTGTATACATATACTAGATATGTAAAATACTTTGTGTTTGGTACAAAGAACAAAGCGTAACGTAATTTGGTGTCAAAACAAGAGTGTGTGCGTCTGGTATACAACCGAGGCATACCCCGCCCCCGCTAATTAACATAAAACGCTTGCCATTAAATGAAAAACTAGAAGGAAGCAAAAAAAAAAAAATGACTGCTCGGGAAAACGTGTTGTTGCTTGCATTTTTTTTACTCAAACGACTGGTTGCATTGCATTATTTGTTGTCATTGTGGTGTGTATGTGTGTGTGTGTTGGATTCTGCTGCTTCAATTGCAACCTTCACCATGGCAACCAGTCGGTCAGTCAGCCGTTGTAAACCTGTTATTTGTTGTTGCTCTAGCTGCTGTTTATTGTGATTTGCTGTTGTTGCTTGCTACACATTTTTATGGTCGCGCAAATTGGCGCGAAAACTTTGCCAGCTGCAAAATGTGTGCCAAACGCTGTAGCTTGCATGCTGCATGCCACACTTATACATGCAGATGCATGTGCATATATATGTAGACTCCCTCTCTCTCTCTCTCTCTCTCTTTCTGTGGTTTTCTCTATCTTGCCCTCTGTTTGACACACTTCCTCAGATGGCATTCATTTAAAGCACTGGGCCCACCCTCCTACAACTTAATGACTTGGTGCGTGCGAGCGAGATGCATATGCTTTGTACTTATTTGCATATTCTTGATCTTCGCCTTGTGCAGTAAAGAGAGCGAATTAACGAGCATTGACTCTCTGAGCGACATTTCCGCTAGTCTTTCGTTAATTGCTCTTCGCTGTTGTCTGTTTAAAAAAGAGAAAGAACCGAAATTTTACTCCTTAGCTCATTAGCTTAAGTTGTAAAGCTGCATTTTAGCAAAATCAACAGTAAATAGGTACATATTTATGTAGTTAATCTTTCTATAATTTTAGCTCAATTGTGTCTGAGTCTTAAGAGCTAAATATCTAAATTAACTAAATATCTAAATCAAATAATTAAAGCTCTTATCTCATCTTGAAGTTCTGAAGCACTTAGTTTAATTCATACATAGACGGAATTATGTAGTTATCTATTTAAAAAATGATAAATGTATTTATGCAAGCAAGTACTTGAAATCTTATTATCTTCTTATCTGTTATAGGAGACTTGTCTCTCCATTTGCTGAGTTTTTGTTCTTTCCTACTTTGTATATCTTAGAGACAAGCATCTTATCTGGCAAAGAAATCCCCGAATACTATTCAAATAATTGGGATAAATAACAAATTTCGCCGTTTTTTGCTTGTCTTTCTGAAGTGAGGATTTTTCGTATAGACTCTATTGTTGTCTAATGATCGCCATTTCTCAAAAGCTCTGATCGAAAAAGCTAGCTGCTGTTGCTGCCTCCACAACGCAGGTCCAATCATCCCCCAGCATCCAAGTGTGTGAGTGTGTGTGTGCGTGTGTGTGTAATTGTGATTTACTCATTCATGTTATGCCCCGCTAACTTGCGCACCCTTGCCACTCCGCAGAGTGAAGCTTAACCTGAATCACAACCCTTGTCCTTCGGTACTTCGACTTCAATGTCTTGGCCTGGCTTCACGGTTTTAGGGTGCTTCCAAGGACCCAGTGACATTGTAATGGCTTAGACATTTACACGCATCTCACGCTGTGCCGTGTGCGTGTGTATAAGTCTGCAGCCCTTACATGACTGTTTGCCTTGGGGGGTTGATTTGCTTCTGGCAATGAGTGTAAATATGCTGTGCGGCCTTCCATTCAAGACGGTCGGGGTTTTTTTTAAAGCGTTTTTTAATTCCTTTACATGCCTACAAGTACAGCAAGTTATTCAAACGCCTTTTGTTCCACGTAGTTTGTTTAAAAGAATTCACGTTTCGTTTACCACGTGCTTCCAAATGGCGCATACGAGGGGTTGATCGTGAGGGAATTCAATTGGAGAAGTTACTTACGAGAAATCTTCCAGTTATTCCAATAAGCTTTGGTTATCACTAGAAAAAATGTTTCCTAACCAAAAAAATCTCTTTGAGGTCTATCCATTCTCTTTCTGTAGGTCGTATATAAAGTAATACCTGAATTTGTTTTTATATAAGTAAATTTTTTTTGGCATCTATAAATATGTCCCCTATCTCTGTAGCTAGCTTAACTTAGTTATCGAATACTCCCTGCTAGGCTTAGCTAACATTTGGAAAACAATAGCATTTTCCAAATTTCCATTGGCTGCCCATCTGGCTGAGAACAATGGCATTAGGTAAAAGCGCCCCTGGTGTAAAACTACTTTCATGTGGTTCCTTTTTCTAATTTAAGAAAAACATAAGCTACTTCTTTCCTTGTTTTTCTTTTGGAACCAGTTCTGCTAATTTGTGCACACGTGCAATTTTCGGCGTCTGTAACTGGACGAAAACAAAAGATCCTGCAAACAAAAGGATCCAGCTGGAACCGGTTGCCTGGGGGCAGGAAGTGTTAGGTTCAAAATGCCGCCAGCCACTGACACTGCAAATTAATGTTAATTTTTGGGTAGCAATAGATCAAAAAATGTATGTATATATAAATATAGAAAACTTTCTTTTTGTTTTGTACGAAAAGTTTTTCTTAATTTATCTTCAATGTAATTGGAAGCTTGTTAGAGGCTATGAAAAATGTTGGAAGAGTTGAGTTCAAGTGGTTCCAAGATGATTTGCCCGAAATGTTAAGTTGGGTGAAAGTTCAAATTGGTTAGAGTTCAGCTGTAACGAGTTTCAAACTCTATTGAGCTTTACACAAATTGAGTATATTGAATATAATAAGATAAATTTATGATATGATTTTCATATATTTCAATTTCAAGATAACGAGCTATAGTTCCAGTTCTGAATTTAAATTATATTTTAGTTGCAAAAAGAAAAAAAAAAAAGTTTTGATGAGTAATGTAATTATAGTTTAAATATTGTACTTCCTGTAACTTTAAAGCTGAAAGAATCAAATGTAATTTGAAAACTCGTTGATATTCCTTGACTCCTTAACAATGGGAGGGCTACGAATTGTTCAGTGTGTTTATTTATTTTAATCGAAATTATGTATGCACCGTAAAATCGATTGAAGAACCTCTTTCAATTCAATTGAAAACAGTTTATAAATCATCGACGTCATTTGCAACTCTCGAGCATGGGGGAAATTGACTTAAAGAACTCTACACTGTGGGTTTGCCGCATCCAATTCCCGTTTGGGTTGGCCGGTAAGCCACCCTTAGGGAATTTTCCTACTGGCAAATCCATTTCAATTATTATGAAAATTTGTTATTTACATTTCTATTGAAATGAATTGCTCGGGGAGGGAGTCTTATGGACGCGAGTTTTTAGGGAAAAGCGCACCTATATCCTGAACACATATTCACGTAAATCGTTTGATCGTGAAAAATTGGTGAAACATAAAAGTAACATAAAACTAAAGCCGAAATAGGGTTGACTCAACTTTTTCGATTGTCTTTGCTATTGTATCTGAAACTTGGGAGATCCTCCGCAGCTCGATTTGGGTTTCCTCTTGCGTCTCTGTCTCGCCGACAGTAGGACAAAAGTTAATGTTTTTATATGTGAAGCGCTTTTGTCTGGCCAAACTGGAACTGGAACTCAAACGCGAATCGGCATAAAGCGTTCGAGGTACAATCATAATAATAATCCCAGTTCCTAAAGATGCCCTGCCCCGAATGTATCTAGGGCAACGGGTTGTCTTGTTAGCCATTGTTCGCACAGCTCCTGCTCAGTGAGACTTAAACGCTAGAGAACAATTGTCCTCCAGTTCACACACACATACACACATGCACATACACTGTTCAATTGTCGGCGACGGGGTAGAAAGCTAGCAAGAAGATGCTTCATTAATTTCGAGGAATCCAATTTAATGCCCAGTCATGTGATATCATGTGAATTGAGAAGGCTCCCTAGCCACTTATGACTTAATATTGATTAGGCAAGGCTTTATTAGATTTGTCCAATCTAATCGAATCTACTCTTACTTCATGTATAGCTTAGTGTTAGTCACATATAATTTAGCTGTGCTATTGCAGTGACTCAGATAAGTCATTATGTGATACATATTTAGCAATATTTATAATATATACCCTTATAAATAGAAAGGTGATAGTACTTCATAAGTAGAAATAAAATTCAAGACAAGAAAGAATTTTGCTAAATCTGAATCTGGAAAATAAATTTTAAAAAAATATACAAAAAGTTTACCAATGTTTAATAGGATTAGTTGAAATATCTTGGAAATGTCTTGTCATATACAGGACATATATAAAATTTATAAAATTTATTCAGCAGACATTTCAGGAATATGGTTTTTATCTATGAACCATGTCTTATTCTCATATCATCCTCCCGCCTAAGAAGTAACCCCCTATCCGTTGTCATTTTCGCTTGACTGAGAAGCTAGACCTAACAGAAATTGGCAAGTTTTACTGTACTTTGGTGTGGACTATGGGTTGATTCTATAAACGTGAGTAATAAATGCTGAAGTTGTAAAAAAAGGAGTCCTGTTGTCAAGCACACGCGATTACTCATTCGCTCACGCTCAGTGAACTTTACGCCGGGAACTTCTTCCGCCGGCGCTTTCCACCCCGCGACGTTTGCTGGCGAAACACGTTGGTTAAATCGACTCAAAACAGAAGAATCGAATAAATATGTTGCGCTCGGCTGCTACTGACTTCACAATACTCGTCCACAATGTAAAGATAGGTAAATAGAGGCTACAAATTTTTACTGCTTACGAAAAAGTAATCTAAGGAATAGAAAGTCTTTATTCCATTTCATTAATTTCCAAATTATAAAGAAGTTCAACTGAAATATATCAGCGAAATTATCTCGATAGATATTTCTCTAAATATATTCTATTGCTTATTTTTACTTAGCTCAGTACTAAGTGAATCTACGCGCTTTGGCTCGCGAACGTGTATATAATAGCCCAAGGATTTGGCAATGCCATTGAAGGAAACCAGAAGGCAGACATTCAACAGACTTTTTTTGGGGTTAGTTTATGTTCCTCAAGATCTTTCCTTTGTTGACATACCCTTACCTAAAAAGGTATTCCAATTCAGTAAATAACTTTGTTACGGACAGATAGAGGATTCTGATGTAAAGAATAAAGTCAAATTGAATGAAAATAAATTTATGTATATACTGTTTGGTCACAATGATCTTATCTCGGGGTTTTTTTTTTTTTTTTTTAGAACAACAAAAATATTTTTTATAATTTTTTTAATTTGTTAAAATTATTTAGTAATCCAATATATACTTAAGAGAACAATGTTCTATGATATATATACATATATGGAAAGTCAAGTATATTTTTAATAGCAATCGATTATGAAATCCTTTTATGGCAAATCAAAGTAAATCTTATCATATTTCTAATAAAATCACATCTATATTTCTAAAAATATATACATAAAAAATATTATATTAATTATTATTTATTATTATCTATTTTAAATAATAATTATTTTATATTTTCTCTGTGTAAGGGCATTCGAATTTCTTTATCTTGATCGCAACTCCTTTCAAGTTTTCTCTATTATCTCCGCGTCCTTTGCCAGGATATGCGAAGATACATATTATAAAAATTTTCTTCAGCTCTATGCTAGCTGGTGGTGGTGGTGGTGATGGTGGTGTTCCGTCCGCTGCTGCTGCTATTCCTGTTGGCTGTGGTGGTGGCTGTGAGTTCCAATCCGCCCCGCCACCGCCAACAAATCCAACAGGAGAGTCGCATCCAGTGTCTCTCTCTCTCTCTCTCTACTTAGTTCTGTGTCTCGCTCTCTATTTGGGTTTTCGGGCATTCCATCGGTACACACTGACACAGTTATCGAGTGCAATTCGGACAGGTCGGTTGTGTTTTCTCCCGGTTCGCGTCGCGTATACTTCGTTGTTCGCATTTCGTCTTTCGTATTCCGGGCTTAGCTCTTTAATCAGTTTATTGTTGTTTGTTAAATCCTTTAGATAGTTATTTCGAGCATCTTGTAAATCTGTAGATCTGCACTCGCTTGACTCATCGCTCTTTGCTTCGTTTGCACTGTGAAATCTTTTGTTGTATTTATTTTTGGGTAAGTTCAAGCGTGTAATTCCTTGATCTCTGGACCTCAACACTCTAAGTGCCTTACATTAATTACTTGTCAGATCATGAACTTGTCTATACGTATATATAATGTGTACATATACATAGACCGCTCCACTGTGCTTTGTTGCAAGTGCAGACGCACAGCGAGAGATACATTTTATATCTTTTATATGCACATGCAGTTGCTCTTTGTGTCTCGCCTTGGATTTGTTATATTTCAACAACTTCCGCATTGTCAAACATATAGAAAACATATAGACGACGGCCGCTGTTGCTGCTACTAAAGTCGACAAGTCAGCAAGTCGTCTGCAATCAATGAACCGAGACCCACACAAGTTTTTCAGTACAAATATCGCAATTGAATGCATATATACGTACATTATATTGCCATTAAGCACGCTAAGAACTAAGACACGACTCTTGTATACCCTCACCATATCACAACATAGATATGTACTCCACTAGACATCATATATAGTTCGTTTCGGACTTGACTCAAGAAATAATATATATGTATGTATAAAAGCCAATAAATAAAAACTATTTATGCAATTATTTTTGTATAGATGAAAGGCCTTAAAGAAATGAATTAAAAACAATTTACTTCATGCAAGCATATACATATTTATCATTTGATCTCATTCACTCAATGTCCTCAAGTCTAATATACCCTTTCCCAAACGCTCCTGGTACGGGTATGCGCATATACATATTTTTCAGTTTCCAGAGTCTCTAATATTTATTTTATATTTTACATATTTCACGCATACGTATGGTATAATAAATATCTCTTTGTTGTTTATTTTTCATGTGCAGTTACGTGTTCTTCTTAGGAAATTACTTGAATATGATATTCTTGTAGTAAGCGGTTACTAAAAAAGGTGAGTACTTATCATTTAAGAAATCCTATGGATTAAAAAAAATCTAAGAATTTCATTGTGAATGGTTGATGGAAGTTTTTTCTTTTTTTGAGTAGCTGTCACTCTTATCTGAACGTAGAACGTATTGCTTATCTTTAAAACAATTAGAACTGAATAGCAAAAAAAACCGTTTTTGGAATATTATTGTACTCCAAATTAAGTACAGAAATAAAATTAGATAGGAAAAAAAATTTCAATAAAAGTTAGAATAATTAAATAATTCTAGATAAGCAATAAGTCAATATATATAAATGTACATATATTGTAGTTTATTTATTAAAGCTCCTCTCTTTGCGCTTCTCAACGTCACCTTAGTAATTCGTTTTTCGCACATACATATATATTTGCTCTTCTCGATAATTATAGCTGTGTCATGTTCTAAAATCAAATCTGTTGCCAAAAAAAAAAAAAAAAATCGTTTATATAAAATAATAAAATTTCCTTGAATGATTAAAATTGGACTTTATGTAGCAGCTAAAATTATATGTTGTGACGTCGTCTGGCGATACTATATATCTAATATATATAACTGTCTCAGCTAATGCTTGTATAGCAAGTCGATAAAGCAACTGCTCCTAGGCAAAAACAATAACAGAGAGAGAGAGAGGGAAAAAACAGTCTGAAGCTTCAATTGGCCCTGAACTTGACTTAAGCACTGTGGAAAAGTCAATGGCTCTACGTTTTGGCCTATACGTCTATACTATATGTTAAAATGCTTAGTTGCTCAAATTGTTATTGTGTTTTTTTTTTTTTTTTGTATTTGTTTTTATGGGAGATATATAATTTGTACGCTGCTGAAAGAGGCCAATGAACGTTAAGCGCACGAATCAGCAAAAAAGCGAAATAGGCAAAATAATAATATAATCGAAATATTGTTTATTTGTGGAAATCGCTGAGTGGTTTCAATCACATGCGAAATGCATGTCAGTTCATGAAAGCTCTATAAAAAAAACTTTAAATTATAGACGAATGCGATTCCCTATTTGAAAACATTTTAAAATCGTTTTTCATATATTATTTAATAAATTTTTAGCTTAACGAAATTTTACTAATTTAATTTAGTTTATTTATAGAAGTATTTTGTAAGCCTTTGTCTAATATGAATTCAAAATGTTTTTATCGGTCGCGGACTTTGATCTCGCACTGGTCTAACGGCTTCTACAATCCGAATTAGAATGCGTATCATAATGAAGTATAGAGCACTTCCTTATTGATAGCAATGCTGTGTGCAGTTCCTTGCGCTTCCTAAATATTCCCGGCACGCATTTTCCTTTTTAATTGAAACATAAGTCCCTTAACAATTTTATCCAGCCTAATGAAATTTCTGAGAAAAATGCAACCTCTTTCATGTAGTGGCTCGAAGTATTACTAGTGAAAACTGTCATTGGGTGCTGTGAGTAGTCCTCTGAGTAGTCCACCCACACGCAGTGCCCCTACGCCCTACGGTTCGCCTTCGGTTTCCTTTTTTGTTGTTGCGAATTTTCATTTAATAAACATAAACAAATCGATACGCGTCACAACAACGCCAGCAATGTCTGCGCGTTCCCCACCATTCGGGCGGGGTACATTTAGTATAGGGTCGGTCTATAGATACACATGTATATCTCTATAATACAATATAAGTGTGTACACATTTGCCGGCTGCTGTTGAGCCCCCGCCTGCCTCATATTGGGGGTTGTTGTGGAGATTTCTTGTTGTTGTTGTTGTTGTTTTGCTGCCATGTTGAAAATTACGACGCAAAATTTCATTTGAAATCCTTAAACAAGCTCTGGACAGTCGCACTCTCTCTATCCTTCTCTGCGTTTCTGTCTCTTTCTCTCACTCTCGCTCTTTCGCACTGGTGGTTTCCCGCTATCGCTGACATGCGCCCGCATAATAAAAACCCACGCTTTGTCGAAATTCCCCCCAAGTGGTAAACGCAACACCCACTCGCTTTCTCCCCATGTCCTTGAGAACTTTGCGAGAATTCGGTTGTATTTTTTGTTGTGCTTCTGCACATTCATAACAAAAACAAGTTGGAAAATTTCAAGGGGCGCACACCGACTGCTCCAATACCCTTTATAAAAACATAACAAATGGCGTGCCAATAATTAACTAAAATTTCTATCCATATACATATATATACAAATTTTTCTTAGTTAAAATAAATATATATATTATATATGAGTTTATTTTGAATAATATATATTAACGTTTCACTGGTTCCTAGCAAATATTCAGAGCCATTTCTATTTCTCACATAACAAACAAATAGTTTTGAACAATTCTGCCATAATTCATGGACCTATTTATAAAAATTTTAAATATTTTGTGGTCAAGCTTGCAAAGACCTTGACCTGCTTAGACTTATAAACTTATTTTACAGCACTCCAAGACTTTTTCAGTGTATCTAACTAATTACCCGAAGGCACTTTGAGAAAAACTTTTTCTTTGTACATGCTGGCAAATTACGTTTTTTCCCGGAAACTTTTAAAAATTTTCTAAATTCTCTCTTAAAAATGCTACATCCTTTCATTTGAAGTCATCGCATATGAACTTAGTTAACTTAGTTTCTGGACTGAAGTAAAGTTTTCCTCAAACTAATTAGTCAATACACACGCATGGTTTACAGTCGTTGGCGTTGCCAGACCTCTGAACAGAACGTGATAGCTTTTTGTTAATTAAAACATATTTATGCTGGGGCTTGTGAAATGCTTTGCATTTAATTAAAAAGAACGCGCGCGCGGTAACATAACGAATACATAAGTAGCGGGGCCGTTAGGCGAACGGCCAACCTTTAGGGTCGGCGTTGACGGGGTGGCAACACTGGCAACGCCCACTTACTTCTCAAGGTCCCGACGCTTCGGACTGCCATGAACCCGAGGACAACGACGACGGCGCTGCACGAAGCAAAAGTGAAAGTGTCAAGGAAGAGTGGGTTGCTAAATAAGAAGGAAAGGAAAATAGAAGCAGAGAATAAATAAACCGGTGCTTGTCAGCCCCAACACCCACACGACCACGCCCACGCAACGTTAGTCGCGGCGTAGGTGCTCTTTGGTAAATACTCACCGAAGGATACCGGCGCCCACGTCCTTGACAATCGTTTACCGCATAGTGGATCCTTGAAGTGGGCGTGTGAGTGAGTATGTGTGTGTTGGTGTGTTGGCGTGCGTGTGGTCTGGCATCCTTGGTTTTCTACGTAAATAGAAACTGGAGCGACTGTTCCTGAAGAGCGCTTCACTGGCTCCTGCTTCTGTTGTTTTTGTTGTTGTCCTGTCGCCTCGTTTCCGAAGCATATACATATGTATGTATGTATGTATGTACAAATACTTACATATGTATATGTATGTATGTACTTCACTCGCGCGCTGATTTTGTTTTCCTGTGTCGCAATTTACCATTCAAGGACATGGTCGTGATTTTTTGCTGTTGATTTTGTTCTTTTTCGCTGCTACAGCAACAGCTCTTTGATAAATTTTTTTCCATAATTCAATTGGATTGGCATTGAATCGTCAACAACTCTTAATTATTCTCGATGGCTGAGTGCGTCCGGGAGCAGGATTAAACTGTTTATATTGGATTTGTATATTCGCGTGAAATGCAATTTGAACTGATCAAACACTTTAATTGGTTGATTCAGCCAGTAAATAAGACTTCACTTCATCAGCAATGATAATGAATATTATCACTTTCTAGAATATGGTAGATAAGCCGGAATAGGACGTTTCTATTGTTGATGAAATTCGTTTTACGTAACAAGGAATGGGAAATTTGTGTTCATATGTACAACATATACATACATACATATGTATGTATGTAAGTCCACCATTATATAGCAAATCAGATTTCACATTGTCAAAGGCATATTGCATCAGCTTTATGCTATAAACCCCTAATATGAGCGAACTGTGTCAAAAGGCAAAAGGAAAAAATAAATGCTGATATTTGATTCATACATGAGCATACTTACATATGTATGTATGTATGAATATGTATAAGTCTGTATATATGTATGTACATACTTACATACATATATGTAATGCATAAGTATGTGTAAAGCAAATAGTGAAAAACGTTATTATTGCGCGCATTCCTCTTGTTATTATTATTATTATTTTAATGTTTTTACTGGTTGCTATAAACAAACCGTAAATGAAGCGAAGACAGGGAGAGAAAAAACGCAACGTCAGCAGCGAAAAGCTGCCGCATGCAGCGGTTCTTGGAGCGCGCGCAATTCTCGCTTGCGTCGCTTTGCATTTGTTTTGTTCTCTAAATAAAAACGGCTTTCATATTATAGTGTTATTTCAACGTTCAACTAGTTTATTTTTGCGAAAATAAAAACACAAATCAAAGCGCCAGACAATTTCATAACAAAAAATTTGCATTATAAAAAAAAAAATAAAGAAAAGAACAATAATAACAATGCGAATGCGCAGAAAAAGAAAACAAGCCGCCTAACCCGAAGTAAACAACAAAAGTGACGTCAAAAAAAAAAAGAAAAACGGGTGGGCAGCGGCAGCGCAGTGGTTGCGCATAGAAAGGGAAAGAGAGCAAAAGAGAGAGAGAGTGAACACAAGCGGGAGCGGAAGCTTTATAAATGAATTTATTTATTAATCAAATGGGGAAAACATAAACAGCTAAAGCAAAGCCGACAAAAATAAAAACCCAAAACAACAGACTGTACCCGAGCAGCTGCGCTGTCGCTTTTGGTGCTTAACTACTCTCCACTGTCGCACGCCCCCAGCACCGGCATTTAAGAAACCGAATGGAAAAGTGGAAGTGAAAGAAGCAACAGACGATGAGATGTTGTTCTGCTGCTTGTACTTGTGTGGGTGAGTGACATGCGCGCTTATAATCGCACACATACACACACTCAATTCTCTTTGTCGGTTTCTCTCTCGCTCTCTATCTGTCTCTCTTTCCGACTGCTGCGCTCGCACAGCTGAACAATCAAAACAAAAACGTTGACGGGGAGAGCTTTTGGTGTTGTGTATTTGTCGCCGAGCTTTCAGTTTTTATCAATCGGTCAAGAACGTTTGTCGAGCGCGGACACGGAACGGAATACAACACAGTTAATGTGTGCATTCGTGTGTGTAGCAACACAGTATACACACACACACGTACACACATAGAACTCGGTGCAGAGTGCGATAATCAAAATAAAACAGACAAAAATTATTTTTATTGCCGTTTCGTACATGTCAGAATCGCTGATAGAATGAACAACGAGCGTCAATGCAGCGCGTGCAAAAAATCAAAGTAAATAAATACAAACACCAAAAATGTAATATAATTTCTTAAAAAAGTAGTTGTGTTCATAATTCAATTAGCGTGCAATTAAAACAAGTCTTCAAAAAAACGACAACAAAACGCGTTTTGGTCATGCAAACTTAACTAAATTAAATCGGGTGCCTGGCATTTATTTAAACAAACTCGCTTGGGCAATGCGCGAACTAGTTTCAACATTCAATCACATAAAAGACCAACAACACTAAACAAATTTGCATAAATAAATACAGCAACAAACATACAAAAATAAAAATAAAATAATAAACCCTGCCAAATATAAAGAGTGCTGGAATTCAAAAAACAAAAATTCTAACGCTGCCGTCAACGTCGACAACGACGCGACGTCTGTCTCTCTTTCCCTCCTATAAACACTCATACACACACACACGCCCATAAAAGAGCGCTCGCGCACATGTGAGAGAGCTTTTCTTTGCTTTATTCCAACTGCTCAACGCTTGCTTTGATCAGTTGTTCGCAACGCGCTCAGCTGCTTGGTTGAAATCACCGCAAAATTGACAGCAACAACAGCAACGCAAACAAAAGCGCCTACAAAAGCTTTTAAGTTGTTGTAAATTTTTGCCATAATTATTAAGCAAATTTACGTTATATATACATATATATGTATATAGATATATATATTGAACCCTCAACGTGTGCCATCGAGTGACAGTGTTGTCTAATAGTTCAAGCTAAAGCAACAATAACTTCACTATTTCAATTCTTAAACTTCAAGTCTTACGTCAACAACAATAACCCCAGCATAACGAATTCGCTTCTAAGTATAACAATTCATTGAGTTAATGTTTTTGTTTCTGGTGACAAGCTGATAAGATTTCGCCGCGAGTGTATATATATAATATATATTATAATTTTACTTATCAAAAATTTATAGTGTGCATAGTTCTACTCTTATAAATATTATACCCATACACATAAAATATTTCTGTTTTAATCGCCACATGTGTGACCCAATTTATAAAAAAGAAAAAAATTTAAACAAAAAAGCGTGTTTAACACCAACAGAGAAATACACAATTTACATATGAAACAAATCAAGCTCCCATGCATGGGCACGCATACGAATTAATTAATGAAAGAAAAATGCGTTAAAGAAAATGTTTGTATAAACATTGCGAGCAATTTGCTTAACAATTTTTATGTATTATTCGTGGTCTTTAAAAATATATAAAATCAGCACAACGCGGAAGTTAAAACCGATCGCTCTATAGACGATTTACAACACTACCTACCAACGCGCCTCAACTGCAAATTGTTTATACCTTTATATATATATATATATACATGTATATAAATATATAGTAAATCATTTTATAACTGAACGCTGCTAAATTACAAGGTTGGTATTCCAGCGATTATTTATAAGAAAAGAATATATATTTATATGGGAAATATATATGTATGTATGTAGATGGCCAGACAACGACCCAATAATCCACAAAAGAAATAAATGTGTTTAAATTTACAAGAGAGAGAAAAAAAATGTTACAGAAAACAGGCAAAGTCCAGAAAAATGTTAATTATATAGGCTTTGCACGACTTGAAAGAGATTATACAAAAGACTCTGGCTAGAAATGAGAGACTTAAGCTAATTTTTTTTTTTTTTTTTATGAACGTAAAGTATAGCGTGAAAAATAGAAAGTCAAATGGGAGCAGCTATAAAAAACATCTTAAGAGTCTATAAACTTTATAGAAAAAGTGAGCAGGAAAAATATAATTAAAATTAGACTTAAAGCTCTAGAACTGCAAGACTAGATTGAAAACAAACATTTTTAAATGCCCAACATAGTGAAAGAAACTTTGAATTAAAACTATATGTATATTTGTAACATATTTGCATTTGATTAGTTCTTAAGAAAATGAAACGAGAATCGAATTAAACATCTTCCAAGTTTGTATATCTTCAGCTTATATTCTAATTGGGAAATTGGTTCCCTTTTCCGTTCTCAAATTCTTGGAGCTGTCAAAATTAGTTATTTATATGCCTGAACCAATTAAAATGTCAACTCATCCCACGAAACTCACACACAGAGACACACACATTGAAAATTCATCTAGTTGAGATTTAAAATCGAAATCGTGTAATGCGAGACCTTGCAGCAAAGCGAGGCACATAAAACCATAAATAAGCTCACATTTGTGTTTATGTTGGGGCCATAAAAACGAGCTCAAAACCCGAGCGTTTCCTGTACAAAACGAGAAAAGAAATACAGATTTTCATCTATTTTCATTTGAGTGCACATTAGTATAAGTAACATCGGCAAAAATCTGTTCAAATCTCTCCATTATTCGAATAGTACATACTATATATTATATGCAATATTTGGATCGGCATCTTTGCCTAAAGACTTTGAATACGGTTTTATTTTACGTTTATATTGCTCGCCCATTTGTGCATATAATCAAAAGTCGAATACAATACAAAAATTTGTGGCAAATCAAAAAATGAAATATACATATATGGCGAGCGTATCCGACTGCGTGATACCCTTTAAGTGTTTGTGAATGAATTAGTATTTGTGCAAAAAATTTACATATTCGTAGAGCAATCAATCGAGGATCAAATTGTCGGAACTATAGTACCTTAATATCTGCTGATTCGTCTGCATTTTGCATCAATATTTAACATGCCTCACAGATCATCCCTGCTTTCTGCATGCTGCATTAATGGGTATGACAAAGTAGGCGACCCGAAAAGAAAAAAATAAAAAGCAAATTAAATTTGAAATTGATTTCAATTTGAATTTCGAATTTCAACGCGTTCAGAGAGTTCAGTGTCAGTGCGCGAAAATTCAAGGCTGTACAAAAAAAACTGTTGCTGAGAAACACAAATATCGAGTTGGAATGCCTACAAACCGGCCATATGTTGGGCAAATACTAATAGACCCCGGTCTCTACACCCTGCCGCCCTCTCGGCCCTTCTCTCAGCAGGTTTTTAGCTTGAGTTTCTATTTGTGCTTGGATGTGTGTGTGTGTGTGTGTGTGACAGTCTTTGTCTTGCTAAGCCAAAACCTCAAACCTTAAGCCACATTAGATATTCTCTATTCTGGGCTGATTTGTTGTTAGGCGCCGCTTTATTACGTATACGACGGGGTCTCCAGCTGTCTGAGCCGCCGCTTGACTTAATTGAATAAACAGCGACTGTTGAATACTGCAATATCTGCCATATCTGACATTTCATACCTTATAGGCCGTTGTTCAGCTGCTTTTTATCATTCAGTGACTCAACAGTTGAGCGCACGATAAGGGCCTGCTGATAAAGCAGCCAAACGGAAGACAAATAAACATTAGCACAAGTACGAACGGGTTGGCAGGTTGATCAGCTGCTTGAAAAATCGGTTGATTGTTGAGTGTTGACTATATACTGATGCATATATCACAATGAATCCTCGAAACAACTTTATTAAGTCAGAATATGAATTATGAAAGTTCCGTATAAAGGTTGTTGAATTTATCAACAAAACTTAGCCTTCAAACACATACGATAAAGATAATCGGGCTTAAGCTCTAGAGATGAAATGAGCTGGAATGACATGAAATGAGGTGCAATGAAATAAATTAAGAATGCGGTTGGATGAGATGAAGTGGGAAAGGAAAGTCAGATCAATTAAATTTGATTGAAATTATTTAACTTGTTTGTAAGAAACCTTTTGTTTACATATTCAATGTTTTGGTATTTTTAAAGATTTCTATTTGAGCTGAATACTGAATGTAAATTAGGAATTACAATTAGGGATGGGAGCACGTGAATAAATTATAATTAATTAGGTAATATAAATAAATTAAATTAAATTATAATATTTTAGTTTGTAATTATAATATCGTGTCACGATATAAACTCGATACGTCGCACAGCTGTATATCCCAGTTCCATTTGCCCGACTTGCCCCGAGAATTGTATTGTATCGGAATCCAGTTTCGATACGATTAAAATGCTGATTATATTTGTCGCACTTATTGCATCATTTCTCAATTCCTCGATTGTTGTTTCGATTGAGAGCGTATTAAGTACATAGTTTAAAAGTGCTCATCATGGAATGTGCTAAACAAATGTCTATATATATATACATATATAAGAGTAGAACTGTCATATATAGTATATATAAATAATTCTCATGTATATATTCTATGTACGGTCAATGATTTGTCGGCCTTCAAGTTTCTTTGTTGTTGCTTGATGATCTTCCCTCTGACTGTGGCCTCTGCGGATGCGGCCATTAAGCAAACTTGTTTGCTTTTCTTTGAAATTTCGTAAAAAGTATAAATATCTACCATATACAGAGTGTACTATATATATCTACAGATATATGTACCTAGGTCTATATATATTGTGAGATCCGTTGCTATTCTACTGACTCATGGCTTACAAATTGTTTTATATTTTTATTTGGGTTTATCTATGTACATACATATCCCTCTATCCAAAACCAAAAGCTGAGAAACCCTTTTTAAAAGAATTCTTGGAATTTATTTTGCTCACGATTTCAGTTTCTTTTGTTATACCCTGAACCCATTGAAAATGGGAAATCAGGGTATAATGGTTTTG
>NW_022045864.1:166150-190162 GCF_001654015.2 Drosophila navojoa
GTGTGTGTGTGTGTGTGTGTGCGTGTGTGTTTGCTAATTATTATTGAAATATCAGTTGCTTGTAGGGTTCAGGGGATCTCGTAGTCGAGCTGTCTCGACTAGAGCTTTCTTTCTTGTTTTTGTTTTCGTTTTCTTTTATCGTTTCGCGTTTCTTGTGATATATGGTTAATGAAATTAGAAGTTGAGTGGACACTTCCGGTCCATTGTAATTTCTTTTTATAAATTTTTGCAAACCTTTTTCCGAACATTTCGCTGTGGGCGTTAGTTACTTATCGCGTTGGCAATTCTGCAGCTGTTTGCTGCTGATAAGAGATATCCATGAGCTGCTCGTAAAGTTTTTAGATAAAATGGCAAATCGTCCGTGATATCTTCCAACTGTATCTAATCTTTCCTCCCTCTCTTAGACAGATGAATTTGGACTGTTGGACTGCTACTATTTGATTTTAGCTTTGCCTGTTAAATCAGTAGTACTTAAATATGTGTTCCTAGCGAGGACATACAAATATAATTTAATAAAATATATAGTATCGTATACATTTCCAGTGCTCTTAGTTAATGTTTATAAACTGCCCACAAATGGGAAATGTCTATATTCTCAAAATCCTTATCAGCCGAGAGGCAGTAGTTGCAATCGTCACTGGCACGCGGCTGTACGATGATGATAAGAGAGAAACCAGACGCCTCTCTGTCAAACTGTTTCCTGATACGAAACTCACGTGTTCCTGCAGTGTATCCGATTAAATTGAATGTGTATATATACATACATCTATATAAATGTACTATATATGAGTATAGAGAGATTTAGTACACAGCTAAATGCATTTGAGACTTAGCTAAATGGAAAGTCGTAAGTCCGGTCACGATTTTAATTTTTTAAAGTCTTTTTCCATTCGATGTTATCGGAACTTGCTTTTAGGGTCTGGCAACGTATAAAGGTACATACATATATAGGCTGCCGTATGGGAGTGTATTTGCCTAACATTTCAGCTTATTTGTGCTAATTTCTGTGCATTGTGCACAAATATGTTGCTAAATCAATATAAATTGATTTTAATTATTTATCTATTAGCAAAACAGCAGGCAAGCAATATATACTGATATCTATATACATATGTACGTATATATATAATATGTACATACATGTATATTTGATGCATATACTATAGGAGGGTGCTTCTTTCATATTCTATATTTGAGCTGGCATTGCTATTGATTGGTGGAGGCATCGAGATGGAGCCGGAATGGGTTGGCATGACAACTAGCAAATTGCAAGGTAGATCAAAATGCTAGACAGAGAGGGTGATAGATGTCTATAAATATATATTATGATATATGTACATATGTACATATGTACAAATATAACAAGTCAATGTGTAACCAATTGATAAAATTCTGAAATAGAATTCGATTTACTTTTAGCTGTTAAGAGCTGTTAACTGACATACTAACAGTTAATAAAATAAATAGATCGCTTGAAAAGCTTTAAGCTATGCCGATTACAATCGATAATCGATTGGATAAGCTATTGATAGCTTGACTAATGCTTTGTTGTGGTCTTTTAACGGCTTGACTGTTGTAAATATTCCACTGATTATACATCAACTCGATAAACGATTGATTATATGGATCAACGATATTCCGATTAGACTTTTGGCTTATTATTCCGTTTTCTTAGCAAATTAATAAGGAAATTGATGCATTAAATTAGTAAATTCCATTGGTTCCACGTGCTTTCAGCCGTCCTTTCGCCCACGTTTATTCAACCTACAATTTGCGTCAGTTGTTTTTCCAATAAGTTAGAAAAAGTATATAAAATGTGTAAAATGCGACGGACTCCTGTTATATCATCAATTGACAGGCAATTGCAGCTATATTCAGGTCTCTGTTTTCGAGACATACTCAACATAATATTATGAGAACTATGTACATATATATGTGTATAAAACAACAACGCCCACGCATGCATACCTTGTGCTTATGCGGCTCTATTTATAGCTCTGAAATTGGCGCCCTAAAAGCGCGAACTAAAAATAGGCGGATATAGAGAACGAGAGTGAGAGAGACAAAGACAGAGAGGGGTGGAGGAGCAAGAGCAAGAAGTTTGCACTTGACGGTAACTGTGGCTACCTCAACAACAATTTGTTTGGCTGTGTGCGTGTCTGTTTGTGTGTGTGTGTGTGTTTGTGTCGCCCAAATTGCGTGTGCCTAAAATTAAAAGAAATGCAAAATGCCGCCAAGAAAAACAAGAAAACTAAGCACAAATGACTTGCAGAAAATGCTAAACAAAGAAAATAGAAAATATAGGAGAGCAAACAAAATATAATAAATACAAAAAGTTGCATGCACTGGGAACATGTGACAGCGATGACGACAGCGACGCTTCTGTTGTTATTATTGCTGTTCAGTGTTGACAAATCCAAATTGCCAGTTAAAAGGCTGCCATTGGACAGAGGGGTAGACTACAATCTGTGTGTCAAAGGGGGCGAGCAGAACTAGTCAGTGACCCATTGATAATGCAAAACGGAAGTTACGAGCGCGTTCAACGATTGAAATCTACACAAATGCAACTTTGCGGGTTGACGCGACGCGAGGAAAGAGAGCGAGAGTGCAATAGTAGATTCGCCAGTGTTTTGTGTTTGAGTGCATTCTTTTTTGCTTTGTCAGATAGCCTGCGCGCTCGCTCACACAAACGTAACTGAATGCAAAGCGTGTGTCTCGCCTCGTTTATGCAACGTGCCAGAGTTCTGATTTAATTCTTGTTTTGTATTTTTGTATTGTGTGCCATGCGAAACAAAGTCAGTTGGTCAGTCAATAGAGTGATTTGATGCTTGAATACCTATACTACTTATATTTTATTTATATCTTCATTTTATGCATTATCAGCAGACACACGGAATACACATGCTTGCATACATACTCACATTTTTGTATATGTATATGCAGAAATGTGAGTGTGTGCGACAAGCATCTAGTATATATTCTGGCGAAATGTAAAAAGCTTCCTAAGCACTGGCATTTTGTTGTTGTAAATTATATTTTATTTACACAACAAAAAACCCGTCCACTACCAGCCAAAGCGACAAAAAGCTTTCGATTATTTACTACATACATACGCAAGAATACATACACAGACGCTACGCACACGCCATACACACTACGAAAATGGCGACAAAAGCAAACAGTAAGAAAACATATGTTGCTCCCAGTACAAGCTTTGAGTACGCTACAGTTTTGATAGAGAGGGAGAGAGAGAGAGAGAGAAGGCGCGTTCACAAATGGCCCACGCTCTCTAAAGCTCTTTACAAGCGCCTAGTTTGTTTACAACTCTTTGTTGGTTGTGCGCGTGCGAGTGTGTGTGTGTGTGAACGTGTAAAACAAAGGCAACACTGCGATAAATTAAAAATTCAAAACAAAATATAAAAAATAAACAGTTTTGACCTTGGGTTTGGTTAATAACTGTGCTCCCACAGCGCGTTGGCTCATTTACTCTTTGTTTGCGCCTGCCACTCTCTGCCCTTTCTTTTGCTCTCGATAATTTGTTGATATCGCGGCTGCCTTAACTATTTTCTCTGCATAGCTTTTGTTTATAATTATTGCACATTATTTCACGAAGTGTTGAAATTGTCTGTCTTATGTGTTTATAATTTGAACTGAAATTTATATAAATGTTAATTTAAAATTTTTATCATATTGTTTTTTTTTTCCTTTTGTATTATATGATGTCATAGTCAGCTGCTCTTGTTGTGCTTTATTCGCTTTGGTCACGCCTTGTAGCCAGTTTTGTACTTTAAACCTTAGCCCCCAGCAAAGAGCGAAGCATTGAACGTTTCACGTGCATCCCACGCGTCCTTTGTTCCGTTCTGTTCCGTTTGTTCTGCTCATACATGCAAAACATGTGTATACACATGCATATGTACATATTTACATACACAGAGTCAAACTTACATAGCTACATATATATACATACATATGTATGTATGTATATGTATATGTCTGTTTATTAATTATATTTTAGGCATCAATGAAGCTTCTATAATCTAGCTCGTGTCTACCTTTTGTAATCATATGTTTAGCATCAGATGTTTTTTCTCGCTCTCATCTGCTTCCTCGCGTCGACCTCTGCAAACATTTCGCGTTCGTTACTTTTTTTCCCATGCGCGTGTTTTTGCTGCTTTTGTTGTTATATTCTTCGTGATAATTATAAAGACATGCTCTTCGTTTTCAAGCTTTTTTGTGCTCTCTTCCGTTCTTTCTCCCACTACACTTGGGCCATCCTCAAATGTTTGCTTGTTGTTCGGTTTGTCTTTTGTACAATTCCACTTAAGTTTATAAGTATTTTCTTGTTTTGTTATTTGTTTATTTTTATTTTCTGTTATATTATTCGGCAGCAAATTTGTAATAAATTCTATTTGTGTTTTCTCTATTCCCATTCGTAGCTTTTGTATATAAGTGCCAGCCGTATGTTTCCTATTTATACTTAAGTACATACACAAATACATACATATGTATGTATATACGTATAAATGTATGTAGATATGTTTGTATTCATATACATATGTTCTCGACTAACCACATTTGCTCATAGAGGGCGCTTTGACTTCGAAATAAAAAAAATTGTTTGGCCTTCGACGCGTTCGGCAACCTTTGACGAATATTAAACAATTTAAAAAGCAACAAAGCGAAAGAATAATGAAGGGAAGGAGGTCGGTAGATTGTTGAAGAGGCGGGCTCGAGCAATAGGAATAATATGTAAAGAAACCAGAGAAACAAGCATATCACTTAGTTAAAGTAGAAAAGTAGAATTGTTGTTATTTTTTTTGCTATTCAAGTGTTGCCTTAGATGCTACACGTTGTCTCCATGAATGTGAATGTGTGTGTGCTGTGTGGGTATGTGTGAGGCTTGGTTTGCTCTCTCATGACCTTGACGAATAGGGTGGCAATGCTCGGTCCACTCTAGTGTTTCGGCTGTTGTAATTGATTCCGGCTATCAGCTGTTAAAATGTCGACTTATCGCCCAAAACCGACAGACTACATGCTATAGATAAGCTTCGTAGACTGGGTGATATTAACTCCAAGGTCTTTCATACAAGTACGATTACAAATTTATATGTAAATCTATAAGTATGTAAGTGTTGTATCAAACAGCTGACTTCATAATTAGTCAAAATACCAAATAAATTATTCAATTGTTGTGTCAACTTTACAGAAATCGATCCATAAGCCATCAGTCTGATATCACAAAATTTAAAAGAGGAGAGGTACATTAACTATGATAATTATGACATATGTTTATACATTAATATGTTAATTGAGCTACATTCATTGGGATGATATGAATGTAAAGAGCTGTATAGATTGATTGTGAGAGTTTTCAAATTAATTGTCGATTACTATTAACATAAATTATTTTGTAGGGCAACAAATTGATTTTTCGATAACAATATCGATAAACGATTAGTAATTATTTATATAAGCTAAGGAAATATGTGTACAAACATATGAATTTACACACATATATATGTATAAGATTTGCTATACATGGATTTGTGTTTTGAGAGCTTTGGAACTGCATTCAAGGACTCCTAAGCACATTTTTTAATTGTATCGAGAAATGCGCAGCGATGAAATTTATAGTCCCTATACTAGATGCAATTTTCCATTCCAAATTTATGGCCATTTAAATCATCCAGAAGTTTCGTTTTCTTTGTAAACAAACTAATTAATATTTATAATCCACAACAACAACAACAACAACGACAACAACAGTAGGGAGAACAATAACAAACTGTGGAGTCACCTGCCCGGCCAAAGGCAAAAGCCGTCGAGCCACGAATTTAGCAACAAATCAATGGAAAAAGAAACATAAAAAATATTTGGCATAGTTTTTTTTTTTCTTTTAATTTTATTTTTGTTCCCTATTTGTGTTATTTAGTTGCTTTTGGCTAGATTTCGCGTTTCTCGTGTTTTGCATTTTCTAACTTCTTTCGATTTTGATAGTTCCTTTATGGCACAAGTGTGTGCTAGGTATATAGTTTGTGACTAATAGACAGAAGAAGAAGGTAAACTGAATCTAAAAATAATATGTATTTATATGCGCCATAAAGCTGAATAAGTGAGTTGATCTATCTACTGATTGCTAGGCCCAAGCTCCGTAAATTTAGACTAAAATAATGCTGAGTGTAATCATAATCATAATAATAGTAGTACTTATAATCATAATGTTATTGTTAATAATATTAAAAGAGATACGCTGCATGATAATCTTGTTGATATTCACAATTATGTTCGCAATAATGTTTGTGACAATGATCATACTGATCTTAATTAATGATGCGAATAACGATGATAATAATAATTCTTATAATTGTTATTTTAATTATGAATATTATGATAGTGATAAAAAGATAAATATGAATAAATATGATCTCGGGTTATATTTTAATCCTAGCGTAAAAAAGAAAATAAAACTAAAACAAACGAAGTGTCTAGAATTAGTCAAAGAGTTTTTGCAAAACATTTTATAGATAGACAGTTCGCATTTTTATGTCATCTGGTTTGCGATTATCTTTTATAGTATTGTTTTTATTATTTTTCATTTAAGCATGGATCTTTAAATGTCGCTGTATAAATAATATTAGAACTTGCAAATCACTTGGAAATTAAATAAAACATTTCCGTTCACGTTGCTTCCTCTCTTCCTTTTACTCTCTCGTTCTCTATCTCCTTGTCTTTCTATCTTTATATCTGCCACGTGCCTGTCGAACAACATCGTTTATGTGTTGTTCCATCAATCATATAACACGAGCTAACAGTCTCGATATTACAAACAGCTGTAGATATATCTAGATATTAATATTAACTCTGCGGCATAGTTCCGGCTCAGCTTTAGATAAAAGCTGCATTGGAATCTGGCTTTGCAAGAGGAATTAACATAAAGTTCAATTAGGCTTATTAGGTTTTCTATAATAAATAAGATTTCTTGTAGTCTCTGATAATATGCACTTATGATCTGATATGCTATCAGTATGTTGTTGGTTATAGCTTATAAATTCCAAACTCCCAGTTCGAATTTCTTAATATTAAAATAGTTTAAGTAATAAATGCTTATAATATATTTACTCGTTTTCTTACATCTTTCTCCATATATTGCTGGAATGGCAATTCTATACTCTACTCTAAAGTTTGCTTAAGGTTATTCTTGGGAGATAGTTTAGAGCTGAGGTATACAAGTTATTCTGAGTGTTGCTGTCCACAGCAACTGGCAGGCCTTGAGGCTTGGCTTTCAACCATTTCGTATGCTATTAAAGACTATTTATGCTTAATTTAATCAGCAATGCAATTGGCTTTAACTAACTGTTTGACTTTTCAATATCTCTTGCAGCAGCTCTTAAGCAACTGCGCAGTCGCAGCGCAGCGCCTGGGCGCCAGGCGCTCAACAGCAACAACAGCAACAGTAGAGCCAACAGCAGCAACAACAATTGTTGGTGGCATCATATTATAGTATATATTCTGTTGGGAGCAGCCACGCCTTCTGCCCACCTTCGCCTACGGCATTGATCTCTACATTAGTGACGCCATGACTGAGAATCAGGTATATCCCATGTCATCGGAATTCTTTGACAGTGGCTCGAACAGCAGCAGCAATCCGTTGAAATACGAATTATATGCACTGGCCACGCCCTCGCTGAGCTTACAGGCGGGCAGCTACAATAATAGCAACAGCAACAACAATAGCAACAGCAACAGCAACAACAATAATTCGAGTGCCATTTCGAGCAGCAGCAACAGCTACACATCGAATGTAATGCTGAGCACAACGGCAATTAGCATACCGCGCAGCAACAATCCCAATCAGAGCCACCATCATAGCCACCACCATCATCCGTATCAGCAGCTGAGCGGAACGCCAACATTGACACCGACTCCACGCCAGCAGCAGCATCATTTGCACAGTTTGCCCAGCATGGCGCAGCAGCAACAGTTGCAGCAGCAGCAGCAGCAGCAGCAGCAACAACAACAACAGCAGCAACAGCAACAACATCAATCGTTGCAGCTGGGTGAACTGAACGTTTTTGGCTTGGACGCATTGGATGCGGCTTCGTTGTCACCAACTCTGCTGCAGGACGTCAGCTTGGGCGCCACCTCGCCGCTGAGCTCGAATTTGTACAGCAGCAGCGTCAACGATTCGGGCGGCCACAATGCTGGTGGCAACAGCAGCGCTGCCGGCGCCGGCGTCGGCAGCAGCAACTACTTCACGCCCGATCTGAGCTCGTGCCTCAGCCTGAATTTGCCATCGGAGCAATCGCTGCTGCAGGATGTGGTCCATGGCAGCGCATTGCTCTACGAGATGACGCCCAACTCGAATGCCATGTGGAGCGACATTAGCAGCGCCATTGTTCATACCAAAAACGAGCCATTTAGCCTGGACGACGATTACATCTTTCCCAACGACAAGGCCGAGATGCAGGCCGAGCTGGCCGAGTTGAATGGCGGCGATTTCTTGGATGTGATGAGCACCATAGAGGAGTTTCTGCCGGCACAGAACTTTTTGCTATCGCCGCAATCGCAAACCCAAGATGCTCTACCTCTAGAGTTGCTGCAGCAGCAGCAGCAGCAACAGCAACAACAGCAGCAGCAGCAGCAGCAGCAACAACAGCAGCAACAGGCTCAGCTGGAAGTTTTGCTCTCGCAGACCCAACAACAACAGGCGGACACCTACGAGCTGTTCCACAGCACACCACAGAAGCCGCCATCTCAGTTGGGCTCGAGCTTCTCGCCGGGCAGCCAGGCATCGCAGTCGCCACTGACGCCACCCCCACCGCCGCACGCCAGCCGCTCGCAATACCAGCTGGTCAAGTCGCGCAACATGCAGGAGCTGGCAAAGAAGGGCATGGCCATGTCCTCGCCGCCCGACCGTCACTCGCTGCTCAGCCAGACGGCCGCGCTCAGTCCGGGCGGCAGCAGCAGCGGCTTTGGCAGCGCTGCCAGCGGCAACAGCACAACCACTGCCACGGCAAATGCCAGCTCCAGCTCCAACCAGAGCCCCGGCCAGGTGGTCATCACGGCAACAGCCGCCACGCCTGGCAACATGCGCAAATCCTTTGGCTATCCAACTGGCGGCTCCGCTGTGGAGAGCTCGCAGCTATCGCGTCTATCGTCGTCGGCGCCGACGCATCTGGGCTTGGAGCACATCTGGATGCGACGTGAGCCGCGACAGCATTTACTCTCCACCGGCTCGCTGGCCGAGGCCGAGAGCTTCTCCTCGCTGAGCACCGGCAGCGTCTTGTCGCCCGATGGCATCGATTTCTCCCAGGACGACGACGACGATGCCTCCAGTGACAACAGCGACAACTACGATGACTTCAGCAGCGATAATGGTGAGCAAATCTATATATAAATCCATATGCATAAACTAAATTTAGTATTTGCATTAACTCAGGCTCTGGGGATGAGGATGAAACACGCACATCGACACCAAATCAGTTGGCCGGCAGCAAGGGCAAGGAGCGTTTCTTTTGGCAGTACAATGTACAGGCCAAGGGACCGAAGGGCAAGCGGCTGGTGTTCCAGTCCAAGCTGGAGGATCCACATTTCCTCAACGAGGTCACAGATCCCGTGTTCAGTCCCACGTGCTCGGTGCGCGGCATAAAGGTGTATAAGGTAGGTCGTCCAAGGCATAAGCAAGAGGAGATCAAGAAGAAGATGAACCCTATTAGAGTGTATTATTATTATAATAATTTTAATAACCCGAATAACGAATTCTTATCAAATTGATATTTGCCTCAACAGCACAGCGGCAAGGCACGCAAGGGCGATGGCAACGACTTGACGCCGAATGCGCGCAAGCTGCACAACATTGGCAAGGAGCTGGACAAGCTGAGTCGCACCATCAACGACATGACGCCCGTGTCAGAGCTGCCCTTCAATGTGCGTCCAAAGTCGCGCAAGGAGAAGAACAAGTTGGCATCACGCGCCTGCCGGCTGAAGAAGAAGGCCCAGCACGAGGCGAACAAAATCAAACTATATGGCCTGGAGATTGAGCACAGTGAGTGCAGGCAGTAGTATATTGATGTATCTGAACTATATCATAGCTATATTCTGTTTTTAGAGCGTCTGATGAACGGCATCGCTGAGCTGAAGCAGGCGCTGGCGCTGAAGCATCGCACAAAGAGTCAGGGCGAGTCCACCGAGGAGGTGGATCAGCAGATACAACGCATTTATGCAACGGCTTCATGTAAGTGGAATTGTGAATTGGTCTTGTGAATGCATAAAAATCAGAGATTAATTGATTATATTGTATTTCTTATAGCGGGCATACGCATTGCGGGCGGCTCAACCGAATTTGTGAATAAAGTCTTGGAGAATATGCGCGGCGGCATGCCCAACGGCGGGCTCGAGGAGCTGCGCAAATCGTAGACCAAATATTCAAAGCTTAAACGAACCGCCCATCAAGTCTAGACTTAAGCAGTGACTAACATGTAGCCATAGCTCTCGCCAACTAAATCCCTGTCCAACTAAAGCCCGGCAATGTGACCCAGACGAAAAAACACACACAACCAAACCAAACAAACAATTTTGAAAAAATGTTCTGCTTGAGTGCGTGATAATAAGTGAATGGTAACTGGTGTAGAGAGAAGTGAGGGAGCGAGAATGTCAAAAAACAAAAACAAACAAAAACAAATGTGAATGTGAGAAATAGTTGTAACTGTGATTTAGGAGCCTGGCATTGCATGCAGCAGATAAGTGCTTGTTTGGCCAGCGCTAACAAATTGAAACGAAAGAAAATAGAATTCCCTGGGTAAAGCTAAAGTAAAAATATTCAAAAATATTCTAAAACAAAATACGAAACAAAATGTAAAGAAAGAGGCAACCATAAAACATAAAACCACTACGAAAATTCGTTTAGTTATTAAGAAGAATATTAAGATAAAGGAACGAACGCATGAATCGAACAGCTAAATGCAAAGAAAACGAGTCTAGGAATTAGCTACCAGTTTTACCTGCTTACGAGATAAGTTTTTTGATTTTGTTGAAACATTTGAATTGCGAAACTAAATTAGGCAACAAAATAACAACAAGGAAACGTACATATATATTTAACTATATAACCATATATGAATATATATATATATACAACTGCGATTTATTTGTTTAAGTTTTTATGCTATATATATAAACGATGTATAAATTGGTTCAATGTTTAGATTTAAGTTTTTTCTATATATCAGTTGGCTAAAATGAAGAGCTTTTACTTTTATATACACAAACATATATATATGTATATATATATATATATAATCTATAACAATTATGTTCATTATGTTTGTTGGCCCCACCCGCCCCTACATACATATTTTTATCGGTCCTAGGTTGTCAGCTTTTAAGTTTTTGTTTGCGCCTAAGTTAAACTATGTTTGAAAGAAAAAGCACAATGAAAATATTGTTTAATTTCTGTTAAATTTACCGCATGTCTTCTATGCATGCTTTTAGTTAACATTACTGATTAATACTATATAGCTGCTCTTTTATATACGTATATATCTATATCCCTATATATATATATATATTTACATGTATGCGTGGTGATATAATTTTAATTTTCTTTGTATGCTTCGATTTCGTTCGGGTGAAACCTTTTTCTTTGCAGGTTTTACGCAAATACTTTTAAGTTTTTTATAAATTAAAGTACATTATTTACGTTTCCCATATGATATACCTTCAATATAAAGGATAATTTATTAACTTTAGGCAAAACAAACAAACAAACAATTTGCAAGAACTTAAATTACATTCATTTCTTAACTTTAGTTGCGGGTCGCTCTTTGAAGTGCATACAAATTAAGTTTCAAATACAAAAACACAAAAAAAAAAACCAAAAAAAAAAAACAACTAAAACACAATTTGAGTTTTATTAATTTTCCATTTATTTGCGATTTCTTTCGATTGTTTTTTTGTTTATTATTATTATTATTTTTTTGTTTGTTAAAGAACGTTTTGCTCTGCTTCGATGCTAATTTTGTGATATTTGTATTTGTTTATTTTGTTGTGTTAGGGATTTGTGTATCTAGGGTTCATTTAGTTCGGGTTGGGGCCTGCCTAGCCTTATATAACTGCTATTTGTTGCGCAATACGTTGTGTTCAGTTGATATCAAAAAAAGAACTTTAAGAAGAAAACAATTAGGCTAGAGGAAAGGGAAGAAAGTTCAAAACATTCGAAAGGCGTTTAGTCTGCACTTGGTTTCTATTTCTCTTTTCTTTGATATTGGAGATCGTTTTCGAGGCTTTTGTTTGACAGAAAGAAAGAAAGAAAAAAATACAAACACAAAAGGAAAATGAAAATTAAATAATAAAAGTGATTAAAGTTAAAAACTTAGAACTTAGGCACTCGTATCACCCACAGAGTTGAGCACGTGGCAAACAAATTTAGTAGTTAGTTTAGGCTTAACAAATAATGGGAAACAACAAATTCAACTGAAACATACAAACACATATATATATGTATAGTTGTATGTACTTGTAAAATATGTAACAATTATCAATTGGCCATCAGTTTTGTTTAGGGTTTTCAAATTCATGTTTTAGGAGCTTCAAATCCATAAGTGATATGAATACAAAATTCAAAATTACATTTACGTCTAATATATAATCACTCACCCACACAAACACACATCCAAACACACAGTACACTTATACACACACACACAGATACAAAGTACAAGCAACTGAAAATGTTATGGAATGTAATACCTGCTATATATGGATAGTGTATGCAGAGTTGCTTAGGTTTAGGATTGTCTTTGTCCAAAAATTTGCAAAATATATAATATGCAAATGAAGTGCAAGACGCGGCATTGAAGTAAGCACGACAGTTCCTCAGTGTTTAATATGTGTAAAGAGCATACTAAATATTATATACATATATACATGTATATGCATATATAATTCTTAATTATATTGTAACAAAGAATGCGAATACAAAAATATATATATATATACGTATATGTATACACCTGCAAAAGCATAAATATTATATTTGTGTAATGTAAATGTGTGCTTTAAATAAATGTGCTTCATATTTACCAATTTTTTTATATGTCGATATCAATAAAAACATAATTGTAAATCGTGAAATACCTAAACAAAGGATTAACTACCTCAATGTTGAATACATGTTTCATATTCAGTAAATACTTAAGGAGCAAAATGATATACATAATACAAACATATATGCATATATGTACTAGGTTTACGTACAGCTTCAAAAATATATTGAAAGTTAACCAAGAAATTATCGTGGGAACTAAAATCTATATATACATATAAATATATATATGTATGTATATACATATTTACAAAAAAAAAAAAGAGAGAGCCTGAACCATATTCAAATGTGTCCATTTAAAGAATACAATTTGTATTTTCAACTTAATAATGTACGAAGAGCTGAAGAGAAAAACAATTTTAGAACTTCGCTAGAAAACGAAGCGCTGAACAATTCGTAGTTCTGTAAAGATTCCAAGTCAAGAAACTAACTTATTGAGCTTTTCAGCTCAACAGACTGCCTGCAAGGCTATCCAAATAATACAACAAATATATATACAAACATTTATGTGGTGTCCAATAAATTGATAAACAATTATGAATATATATACATATATTGATATACAAAAACAAATAATTTTAATGAAACTGTGTTGAAAATTTCAAATTGTACGAGCCTTAAGGCAAAACAATAGATTACATAATTATTATGTATAAAATAAAATGAAAGAAGGAACAGCGAAAACTATAAATATAATATTTAGAATATGAATATTAAAAAAAAAAAAACATAAAGCATGTCCAAGCAACATAACAATTGTGTCTATATATATTCAAACAACATACAAAATTTCAATATGAAAATAAATGGCGACAGCAACACAAAAAAAAACAAATATCTACCATATTTTTCTTTACAAGAAATTCGGAGGGAGGTGCAGCAAAAAAATGTGGAACGCTTCACGATTTTGCGTGTCATCCTTGCGCAGGGGCCATGCTAATCTTCTCTGTATCGTTCCAATTTTAGTATATGTTCTGCCGAAGCAAGAACGAATGTAGTTGAAAAATTCTGCTATTTATACGTGCACCCAGCGAAACGAGCAGTTGGGAATTACAAGCACATGACTAAGCAGCATAGTGTGAAGAGCGCCATCTGTTGTTCGTTTTGTGATTGGTTGTTGCACAGGCTAAACAGACACATTTTAGCCGGTAATAAACTAAAATCAGCATACAGCTATTAAACATTTCAATTATGCTTGAACAATTAAACTTATTTATTTTAACCTGCATTTTTATTAGCTTGTTAAATACACATTTGTTACAATTGTCAACACAAATAATTTGCTTTATTTAAACTACAATAGAAAATAGAGATTCAGAGGCACGACTAAGAGAGTTTTGGTTCAACTGCTGAAAGACCAAACAGTTTTGCTTATGAGAATTATAAATACATTTTCCTTTTATACACATAAGAAATACAAAAAAAATAGTGTCGAACGATTTCAGTTGATTGTGCTGGCTGCGGCTCTCGAGGAGATTATATTTCCTTCTCCAGCTCATTCACTCATGTTTCTGCTCGGGCTGCAAATCGAACCAGGACTTCAGGCCAGCGGGCGTAGTTATTTCGCTGTCATCCAACGGTATCTTAAGCTGCAAGGGAATACGATAAAAGAAATGTGATAAATTAAAAATAAATAAATATAAAGAGAAAACTGTAAACCTTTTTCTGTTTTGAAAAATTAAAAAGATATGGACGATTTAAAAAATTTTTACTATTGATTATTATATATTTTTTTAAATATTGTAGAGCAAAAAAATGTGGAACGCTTCACGATTTTGCGTGTCATCCTTGCGCAGGGGCCATGCTAATCTTCTCTGTATCGTTCCAATTTTAGTATATGTTCTGCCGAAGCAAGAACGAATGTAGCACAAAAATTCTGCTATTTAAACGTAACTGTAGCCGAATTAACAGTTGGGAATTCTAAGGCAAGTAAAGTAGGTAGAGGGGAACATGAAGGTAGGTAGGCAAGGCTTGCTAAGGGTAGGTAGGGGAAGGTGAGGGTAGGTCGGGTATCTGTTTACTGCCTGCGGACTCACCATGCCAATAATGGGACTGCCGCTCGATAGGAAACCCTTCTGTGTGCAGACGGTCACCTCGAGCTCGGTGTGCCGCAGTTCGGCAATCGAAATGAGGTACTCAAAGGAGGCATCGTAGACGGGATTACAATTGTCCTTGATGACGGAGGTCTTGCGCTTGGACTCCTTGCTGCGACCAGGCAGCAAATACAGCTTCACATACGGATCGGGTATGCTGCTCGGATCCCGCAACGGTATATTCATGATCTTGTGTATGGTCACGTCTAGCTTTTGCCGCTGCGCCGAGTACGTGATGGACAGCTGTATGCGGCCCAGACCATGCTCTCCGGCCGTGGAAATCGTGTCGGGCATGCGATGGGTCAGCGTCGAGCTGGCCACTTCGCTAATTGCTTTCTCCAGCGATGCGGACGCTGGGATTATTGTTGTACTCTTGATGGGCTCCTCCTCACTAATCGGAGTCTCGGCGGAGAGGCGTTTAGCCTTGGCCTGCTCATCCTAAAAGAATGCAAGAGGAGATTACAAATGGATTATAAAATATATTATTATTACTATATCTTCTTACCTTGGATACTTGACTAGTTAGTGCCGGTGCATCGGGCGTCTTGACAGATGTGCTACGCTGCATAGCTGCGATCTGCTCCAATGCTTCCGACTCATCGTCGATTTCACCTGCCTTCAAAATGCGCAGAGATAGTGACATATATAATTTGGATTCGGGTCCAGACTTTTGCAGCTGGAAGGGCTGCTGAATGACCTCCATGTTGAACTGCTTCAGCAGAGTGCTGAGCGTGTAGGTGAATTGGCCAATATCGTTGCCCGTCTTCTGGTCATAGATCTTGATGTTGAGGCTCTCGTTATTCGGATTGGTTACCAGGAAGGTGAAGCCCTGCTCCCAGACGGGCGAGTCATCGCGCAGGATCATAGCAGTCTGCTTCTTCTGCTTGTTGACACTGCACACCAAATAGGGATCCGGCTTGGAGTTGGCACGTGCTTGCTGCAATGGATATCAGTTTATTCAGAGCTTTATCTACGATTGTCAACTGTACACTATATCTCTTACCTTCAGATGGCGAGCGGAATCAATGAATACGCTGAGCACAGCCGAGCTCATGGTCGTCACACGCAACAGTTGAGTCTCCAGTAAGATCTGCTGTAGATCATTCGGATCGGCAGTCAACTTATACCATTGCAAACGGACATGCAGATCGCCATGCTTGGCATCCTCCAGAGCAAGCCACTGTGAAGGCGGGAGTAACATATTAATGGGGTTTCACTTGCTTTGAATAATAAAGTTTATTCGTTTCCCATTCACATGGACGAGCTTATCAAACGAATATAATATGATTTTATATAGCTCATATAGGAATCGATTAATATATATATATACAAAGACTTCCATATAGCTGCATATGAATTTTCTCACCCCTTCTGTTAAATCTCTTAACCATCTCTATATACTTACAGTATCTAGAACTCCCTTCTTGATCACGCTGGATACATCGATTGTGGCTCTAAATGTGGCGGAAATTAAAAATCTTGTATTAGCATCAAGTTTCATTATATTTCTTATCAAATTTAACTAACGTAAAGTTGTTGTTAAGTGTTTTAAGCGGGTTTCGGGTCGAAAGTGGAGCTTTTGAGTAACTTTGTTCAGGGAATTCAGATTTTGTGTACTGTGAGAATAGTGTGAGCTGTACGGATTTAGTAGACAAAGTATTATATTGAATATGTTAATTGTATTGTTTCGATTTTCTTTGAGATACTCATTGATGTTGTGGTGAAAACGATTGCCTAACCTGCCGAGCGACTCGTCATCACTTGTGCGGTCCCAATCAAAGAGTCTAAGCACGAGTATGGCACGTTGTGAGACCTCAACCACAGCCTTATCCGCATTATGGTAATATGGAAGATATTGTATTAATACTGTTAGTTTCAAGCGGGTTGCTCAGCTCAATACAAGTTATGCTACGTATGTATGTACAGTGGTAATTATTCGACTCAATCCATCTACGGCAACGACTCTACAGAGCATGCAGTGTACAGTACAGGGTGCTCCATCTGGCTGTGTGTGTGTGTGTTTGTGTAGGTGTATAGCTGCGCATGCATTGTTAGTATTTCTAGTAGTTTTGTTTTTAGTATTAATATATATTTAGTATTCAGCAGTTCAGCGTATAGCAGTCGGTAGGAGCTAAATAAGGAACGTGTCTTCAAAGCTTTTATCAATTTGATAACTGTTGCCAGATTTTGTGCTATCATTATTGAACGTTGTCTTCAGTGTTCATGAAACAATGAGAAAAGTAATTTCTCATGTTCACAAATTGGTTTCGGAGAGTTTACAAAATATACTATTTTCTAGACTGTCACGACTTCAGATAATCAAACTCTAACAAGAAGTTCAAATACTTTACGTTATAAAATCATAAGTTCCTCATAAACATTTATAGGCTCTACAGATTCCACAAACTGAGAGAAAATCAGTTTAGCTAACTTCTAAATTGAATTGCAAATGCTTAACCGGAGTTAATACGCTCTCCGAGCTAAATTCATTCATTTATTTGCATCACAGTCCTGGGTCAACTCCTGTCAAGCGTCGGAATTGTCAGTAAATGCTGGATAAAACTAGGTTTATTATGAGGCAGAACTTGCAAAAACATAACGAAACATAACAGGAAATAAAAAATGCAATGACAAGGTTAAACAGAAACGCAATTTCATGCCGCAATACAACCTGCCCAATATATCATCAGCCTGTACGCCGGGCATACTTTGGTCATAGTCCCACAAAGAAAAACCAACGAAGTGATTGATGCTGGTAAAAATACCCGCCTAGAAAAACAAGTGTGTGTAAGATAAGAAATAGACTGAAAGATAGAGATAGAGGGAGAGAGAGAGCAGTGTCTGAACTTGACAGCAAGAGCGAAACACTTAAGCCTATGCAGAGTTAAAGCAAGGCATGCACTAGTAACGGTAACCAACATAGATATTACGGGTATTACTCACATACGATTTGCGGTGAATTTGAGTGGAGGGGATTTTTTGGATGGGTTAGCGTTAGCGTAAGACCCGACCCGACTCAATGTCGTGAGCCACACCCAGAGAGGAGAGTTTGGTGTGGGGATTGCAGTTAAATGAATAGCTTACCTGCCGAGATTTTCATCTTGCTTGGAATCATCAGAGTCCTTCAGTTGGATATTAACAAATTGCCCCATTTCAATAAAAACTGTCGCCTGGTGGCAGACCCGAGACGCACAAACAAAACACGAGTACATAATGTCAAGAAATATGCATGGAAATTCAAATGAAAAATGGTAAAAGTATTGAAAAAATACAAAGGCTACGGCATAAGGAATTCATGTGGTTCACAGTGTTCTGCGTGTGTGTTTTGCAGCATGCAGCAATCGATCGGCAACGGCCATAACAGACTACGAAAAGCGAAGAGGCAGTATCTGCAGTTGCATTGCAGCCAGCTTACGTACCTCACACCAGTAATCCCACTTGGGATTCACATTATTATCAATGATCTGCGTCCTGAACTCCTGGGCGCCCACATTGACGATGGCATACGGATCCGATTTACCCTTGCCCAGCACACTGATGTCCTTCTTCATCAGATTCTTGGCCTCGACGACGTGAATGCGCAACAGGCCCTGAAATTAAATAATATTAATTGATTAGAAAAGTAAAAAAAAAAATGTGTAAGCAAAAATATTAAAACTAAAATTATTTATATTAATTAAAAAGAAGATGATAGTTCAGAGAGGTTTTAATTAAATATAAATAAAATAAAAAAAAAATAATTTAAAAAAATCAATTTAAATAAATAAAAAATAATGATTTTATTTTTTATTTAATGATTTTATTTTTTATTTATTTAATTTTGAAAATTTTAAATTCTATTTATTGATATTGTAATATAATAATCTTAATAATACATTTTATATTATTATTATTTTTTTAAATTCTATTAATTTTGATTGTAATATAATAATTTTAATTTAATACTTTTATGACTAATTCATTTTATTTTTGTATATAAAAATAAATTATTTTATAATTATAAAATTATAATTATAAAAAATTTATTTAGCTGCTCGTATAAATTAGAGCTCATATATGTATATTCTATTCTACTAATCAGTCTCTATGATCTGCTCTTCAAACATTCATCAGTCAGTCAATCAATCAGACAATATATATGTATACATCCTCCCACTCATCAATGATCTGTTCAATAAATCGGACACATGGATAATAATTAGGAACACCCACCTCAGGCTCGGGCATTTTGAGCGACACCGCGGAGACCTCGTCGCTGAGGGAGATTGGCAGCTTGTTGGGCAGCACCATCACATTGCCGATTTGCTCCACAATGATGCGGCGCAGCAGATCGGAGAGTCCCGGCATGTCCATGAAGTCAATCACGCCCACCAGATTGAAGTCAATGTTCGGGTTGTTGAGGAAGAAGATCTGCAGGCCGCCCACCAGCGGCATGGAGCGTATCAGCGGCTTCATCACAACGCGCACCCAGCCGTGAATCTGGAAGTCCTTAATGCCGCCCTTCATGCCGCCCAGATAGAAGTTGATGTCGCAGTCGCTGGCATAGAACAAATCCAGATCCATGATGATCTCATTGCGGTCCACGTTCTTGTCGTAGATCTTGACGCCGCCGATACGTGGCGGAATCGTGCCCAATATAATCCGGTCGAAGCGGAAGCCATTCATCTTGTACTGCGACAGGGCCAAGGCGACATTTGGCTCAATCGTCTCCTTGACCAAGGTGCGCGCAAAGTGATTGGCATTGGGCCAGACCTGCTTCAGAATCTATGGCGGAAGGAACTCACCCGTTAGGAATAGCTTAGCGTCAGACCCAATCTCAAGATTTTACCTTATTCAACCACTCGGCACGCTCCACATCCGGAAAGTAGACCCAGGCGGGCAGCTCGTCGATGCGTGCGAGAATCACATCCTTTTCGCAGGCGAGAGCTGATGCCTTGGCTATGTCACGCCTCTTCGCCGACGTCTTGGCCATCTGATCCCGCGCCACCGACAATATAACGGGCGCAATAAGCCAGGCCACAGACCAGCCCATATACCCAACCAGATATATGGAGCCCACAATGGCCACCTTCTTGCCCACCGCGTAGATGATGGAGAAGATGCTGTCCTCACTGCTGCTGCTTGGCTTTGCCACAGCTGCGGCGTCATTGCCAGCAGTCGGTGTTGCTGTTGTTGATGCTGCTGCTGCTGCTGCTGTTGGTGTTGCTGCTGCCGTTGGCGTTGCTGCAGGCGTGGCAGCGGGCGTTTCGTTCATTTTGGGCGGCTGGGCAAGCGGCACTATGGGCTCTTCCAGATCTGAATTCGGTGGCACTACGAATTCGGCCAACGGCACAGTCGGCTCAGCTGCGTTCGTATCGCTAGAGTAATGAGAGAGTGAGCGTGAGAGAGAGAGAGAGAAACAGTAAAGAAAATAATTAGAATACTGTCGATTCTATCAGCTTGAGACCAGCTGATTCATTAGCACTGGCACCGGCACCGGCACAGCGGATGATGTCATCGCTAGGTGACTTTATGGAGAGTGTTAAAGCTTAAACAAAACCTGGTGCCGGCTACAAATTATATTCGCTGTATACAAATCGTGTTTATCTAGCTGCTGTTTTCTCATTATATTGCTGTGCATTACTCATACGCCGCGTGGGTCTGGCGAATTGACACAGTTTTTATTCAAGCACTTTCCACGGGCAATTTGGCAATTGCCAATTGGCAGTCATAAGAAACATTAAGCAAGTTGGCTTTCAATATACACACATGGGCATATAGACTTTCAGATGCTGTTTGTGGTATAGGTTATAAAAGAAATCTACTTTAGAGGGAAATGTTTGTGCGTCTATTATATTTATCTGCGAGCTAAGATATAATACCAAGAAAAAAACAACAATTGCTTCGAATAAAAAATAAGAAAATAAGGAAAGAGAATATTTAAATTCATTTCAAGATTTTAATTATAAGAAACTGACTTGGAAAATTGTTAAACTGTAAGAAAAATGGCTAGAAAAATCTAGCGATAGATTTAATAAGTATATCGACATATGCATTAATCAATATAATTGTATTTGATTGATACTGAGATCTCTAGAGAGTGCAAGTAAATTCACTAAATAATAGAGCATTTCGATTAAGTCGGTCTGCATGTCAAAAGCCCTTAGAGACTTCGATTTCCCATTATCGCAGGAGCACGTCACTCAGGCTTTACGATTCCTAAATACTCAATGAGCTGGAATCATGGCAGAGCTGGCTGCTTCTCCTCTCGCAGCTCATCGCTAATTCTAGACTCTTGGGTGAATTTACATCTTGATGCCGGCAGCGCCTTCTGTTTGTGTTTCACTTTTGTTTATCTTATTCATCTGTTACTTTGTGTGGCCCAATTTTGTGGGCTCGAGCGGGGCGCCTGGGCTAAAATATTTATTTCGTTCGAAACTTTTGCAATTATATCAACTTGCTGATAAATTGAAAAAAGCTCTTGTCTTAACGATTTAACAATGAGTTGAGCCCCCGTGAGGCTGGCAACAAACCCTAGCTAAATATTTTATTTGGTAACTAGGCGTCGACAGAGCTTTGGTCGCAAATCCCATCGCATTTGGGCCAAGTACTGCGACATGAGCCTTTGGGGCATGTGGCTATGTATTCCGGTAGCTGGCCACCTGTTGCATGGCAGGCAGTAAAAATAAACAAAATAGAGACAGAGAGAAAGAGAGCGAGAGAGAGAGAGAGTGGAAAAGAGCGGGTGGGGGAGCGAGAGTTGAGTCTGACATAACTTTAATGCCGTCTGCCTTCAAAAGCTGTTCCATTGCCAAGAACTTGAACCCGCTTAACGACTATTCGCGTATTTGTTTTGTTGCTTCTTCTAATTCTCTCTCTCCCTCTCGTGGTCTCTCTTTCTCGGAGTCTCTCTAGCTTTCTGTCTCTGTCTATCTCTAATTGGCATGGCGTTTTTATAGAATGACGTCGTCGTCTGATTGTTTTTGTTGTTGTTCTAGTTTATATACTTTATATAAACATACATACATATACATATTTATTTGTATATACATAAATTGTTTTTATATTTGTCATACTTATTCTATGTATATTATATGGGCGCGACCCGCTTGGCCATGTGCACAATCATCATAGATGTTTGTGAGCAATAAAAGAAAGAAAATAAATCAAATAATATTTAATTGTTGCTTCACCTCATTGTTTGTTATTGTGCGCTCTTCTTCTTTGTTTTCCCAATTGTGTTTAGGCAATTTGTGTGTGCTGGAAAACTGAAAAATGAGTTGGTAAACATAAAAGGTGTTTAAGGTTTGTTAGTCACAAGAAAAACATAAAAAGTGAAGTGTGTTTTAAAAACAATCGGTAAAATTTAATTATTAAGCAGAACTTAAGAACTTAAGCAGTTAGAAAAAATAATTAAAAATTGAAATTAATATATTAATTTACAGAAAACAATTGTAGCTTATTAATAATTAAAAAAATGCATTTATAGTTTACTTAGTCTTTACAAATATTATTTAAATAAATTGCGAAAAATTGGTTTCTATGTAAGTGCTTTATAGGGGCTGAAACCTACGAGTTGATAGAGTCCCCTATCATAATTATAAATATAATGTGAGAAATACAGTATATGTCGTGGAATACCCAGCATTCAAATGAGTTATTCGGCTTGCAGTGAACATTACCTAGTTGATATATTATTATTATATACATTTATTGCAATGGGCAAATATTTATGTACATATTTCTACTATATATACCCATATCTCAAGACTTTATAAATGTGCTTGAACTGAAATGTGTTGTGTTTCGAATATAGACCGACACACACACACACACACATGGAGAGGCACACACACACACGCCTGAGAGTATCTAAAATCGCTATGTGGCATAGAGTATATACAAAATTTGCCAATATGGAATACAGTTTGTATATTTTTATCAAGTTCTAATTTTTCATTCATACAACAACAGCAACAACAACAACAACATGAAATAAACATAATACATTTGTTGTTTTGAAAACCGGATTCTGATTACAAAATTTTATTACGCACCCAAACAAAACTTTATAAACTCTATACGATTCGTATTTTGTTTTCGTTTGCTTCTTATTTTTTTCTGTTTCAAATGAGCTATTTAAAATTCTGTTTGTTGTTGTAGATTGCGCGACGCGTGTGACGACTTGGCGTCGAGGCGACGTTTCGAAAACTGAAAACTGAACTGAAATTCTGAGCGGCAGCCACTAGAAGATTTCGGGCTTTGAGTGAAAGCTCTGCGGTGGCTCGAGCAAAAGCTCCGCACAGCAGCCGGGCTGCTGATGCGCTGCTCAATGCTGTAGTTTCGGTGGCGCCATGGGGTAGCCCTACCACAATAGTCTTAGCCTGGGCAGAACACTGTCCAACACAAGCGCTCTTCGAGATGGATGAAGTGTGTTAATTGAAAGTTTTGTTTAAATTTGTTATGGTATAAATTATATGCATTTTATATAGAATATGTTTATATGCATTGAAAGCTTATCTCAATTTGTTATGGTATAAATTGTTCTCTAATTTATGGAAGTAATCATTAAATATTTGATTAACATAATTTAATTTCAGTTAAAATAAAGTATTATATGTAAATAATAAATAAATAAAAAATTATTTTTATTTAAAAAAAAATTATATGTAAGCTATAAATATGTGATTAGATAAATATAATTAGGCTTTGATTATTTTTAAATATTTAAATAATTTTTTATATATAGCATATTACTTTTATAATAATTTCACATTGGTTTCTTCATATTCATATTCATATTCATATTTATATTCATATTCATATTCATATTCATAT
>NW_022045864.1:190172-228807 GCF_001654015.2 Drosophila navojoa
ATTCATATTCATATTCATATTCATATTCATATTCATATTCATATTCATATTCATATTCATAGTCATATTCATATAATTTGCTTTATTAACCATAATTTTGTTTGTTTTGTCGTTTTTCCCCAATCAGTCTACATGATAATTACATCGTGAGCTTGTTGCACAGTGTAATCATTAGTTAATTATACATACAGTGCCCAGGTCAACCGTTAATTCTATACAGTAGCAATTTGTGTTTGGTATAAACATGAATCCTTCGCAAGCTGATATCATGCTTAAACTATATTTTGTCTGTTAAGCTGCAGGATTAAGTAGCGGAGTGCGGGCGGTTTTCATAAATAACAAATATGCGCGCAACACTTGACGTATGAGTAATAATCGTGGCATATGCATTTATAATGCCAGCAGCAGATTAAAAGGTAAACAATGCGCCATAAAAAAGTGTAAATCAAAATGCAAACAAACTACAGTTGGGGCAACTTTAATACGGCCTTCAACACCCGCATCCGCACACACACAGGCAGAGTTATACATGTCGATGCACATTGTTGGAGCTGGGCAAGAAAGGTAGAGCAAAGGCAGGTGGCATTCGTTGTCGAAGGACGCACATTGTTGTTGCTGCTGTTGCTGCTGCTGTTGCTGTTGCTGTTGCTGCTGTTGCTGTTGCTGCTGCAGGCAATGCCTGGAAAATGTTGCATCAAATGCCGCTCCTAGGGAATTTAAAATTTGCCAGCAATTTGACCTGTGCCAACACAGCAAATGCTTCGCATGCCTCGAGCTAGGAAATTATCGTCTGCCAATTAGGAGCGCAGCCTATGAAAAGTTCTTCGGGCACGTTAACTTGGCGATGCTAAAAGCTCTATCTTCATACAGGTGTATGCAGGTGTATAAATAGCGAAAGTCTCAATTAAGTGTGCGCATCATTATCTGTAGCGGGACATTAGGATAGTATTAGGATTACTCAAATATTTACTGATATTTTCCCATATTCCCTTTTCTATTTCTCGTTTCAATTCGAAACTTTTTATTAATCATAAAAATGAATGAAACAACTATTAGTTATTCCTGTCACGCGCTCAATTGCCGTGCGTGCTGCAGTTGACGCATTTCTATTGCTTCATAAATAATTGGTCTTTCTTGGTGGCCTTGATTTAGTTATCAGCAGCTCGACTGGGCACACGTGGCGTATGCATAACAATGTGGGTAGAACTTTGAAAACTGAAGCCAGGATAGAAAAGTAATTTGATGTTTGTCCACTGATTGTCGATGCGATGTAAGACGACCTACAACGCCGTCGTCAATTGGGGTCACAAGGCTGACGGCTACGCTCGAGTGGAAGGGTCGGTAAACAAATCCTTAAAGGCATCCTGGCCTTTGTTGTTGTATCCTTCTATCGTTTGCTCTGCTTGCTCTCGGCTGAATGACGTCAGGTCCGCCTTTGATTTATGGACACGCAGTCAAGCAAATCGCATCGAATCTCAAACTAAATGCTACAAATTCTCAGCCAATTGCAAGGCCACGAAACTCAGTTGAGGGCGTGGCAGCTGTGAGAAGCGCGACAGTTGGCCGACTGATTGCGTGGCCATAAACGACAATAAATTGAGTTAATTAAGTGAATTACCCATGCACTATATACATTGAAAAGCTGATTACATCTAATGGCATTTCCTACATGCTGCGCTTGCGTTTTAGCATCTAGCAACTAGTCAAAGGAGTGTCCTTATGCCTCGCACAGCACTCAATTAGCGCCCGAATCACTTGGGAATTGTAAAATGTAATTTACTCTGGTATAAATAGTTTATGATTCATAAAAACCTTTGCAGCGCTAGTCAGTCGAGCGGGAGCCATGCATATAAAAATACTCTTAAAATATCATCATAAATGCTGAATTAGGTATAGGGTTGTATAGAAGCTGCATCCGTATGCCCAGACTAGTCAAGTCACTCACTTATATCATTATCTAGACACGGTACATGTAAATAGTAAATAAAACAAATCAGTTTCAAGCCTACGTATGTCAAGCTCTAGTTCTTATACCAACTTAAGACAGGGTATTTCATGCTCATCATAGTCATATCCACCTGTTGTTTTCTATTTTAGATGACCGCATGATGGCTCGGAAGCTGCCCCAAACGTTGACCTTCGTTTGGCTCTCGTTGACCCAAAAAGTCAACTTAAACACGAGTTGTCAACCCCTTGAAAACGTAATGCAATTTGCATTATGAAGCACGTTTCGAGTGTTTGACTCGCACACACACACACACACACACACTCAAGCACTCATACACTCATACATATGTATACATCACATTCAATATTTAAGAAACTTTTCTGCCTGCCCGGCCAACGCAGCTGTGGGGTTAAGCGTAAGCCTATTAAAGGATATGAGCCATATGAAAAGAATTTCATTTTCTGTTTTTACTTTTCCATTTTTTTTTTTTTGCAGGAAAAACGTATGAAAATTAAAGTTGTGTATTGAGTGTGAGTGAGTGGGCCTCTTGTGCGCGTCTGCTGATGATGTTTTCATAAAATGGCCGCAGGGATACATATAAAATACATGCAAAGCCAACAGAAGTTCGAGCGTTAATTTAACCAGAGCCAACCACAGTCAGCCACACACTCAAGTTGGCCAACAGGGCTATTAAATTAGCTACCAACTTCCAAAAAGGGCCGGAGCCAAGAGGCCACAGGCCAGGGGCGTGCAGTGCGCGGGCCTTTTTATTAATAGACATTATTATCGCCTCAATCTGGCGACAGGCTAAATGCGAATGGAAGCGAAACCAAGTCAAGAAAAGCAATTGGAGTGTTTGCCTTATGAATTATACACAGCTAACTGTTCCTTTAGGTAGTTCCAATAAAAAAGCCATAAATTCGAAAGGAACTGCTTGGCAGTCAGAGGGGATAGGGGATGTGGAAGTGGCCAGACCAGCGAGCACAGGTGCTTTGAAAGAAACACTCAAAAAAAGAAAAACAAATAATAATGTAATAAGAGCAAGGAACCACGCACGGAAATCGTTTGCAGCAGGTAAGGAAACAATTAAAAAGGCGAAAATTCAAATAGATCGACTACGAGATACTGCGGAAAGTAGGATTGTTTATGACAGGAGGGAGAGGTATTATAAGAAAGGTCTCAGTTTGTATATTATAAATATCTATCAATATTTATTTACTAAAATTTGATGAGTTTATGGAAGGGAAGATTGATTTATTTGATTTATTATATACAATAAAAGTGGCTTTAAATATTGCTTATTTAATTATAGACCTCTCAGATAAGTTGATATAAAATTTTAAAGAATTAACTAAAGCAGCTGAGTTTTTAAAGGGACCATCTTTTTATTTGTTAATTAATAGAGAACCCAACATTTGTTTATTGATAAAATTTATACTCTCAACAACTTTACAAACAAAAGTGGAGCAGCGCATGGTTCTTACAAAGAATTGCATTGACATAGCCTACTTTTAGGGGAAGGCTAATGAACATTCATTATTTTGCATATAAACATTAAATATCATATTTAACAAGTAACAAAGCTCTCGAGACTGCTCGATTACGAGATCCGATAATTCGATTCCCATTTGTAATGGGCTCTGGGTATAAAAATTAAATAAAATCATCATCACCATGCAACCTTGCATAAAATATAAAAAATTGAAAAGAAAGGAAACCAAATCTAAAATGTAAATAAAAAATCGCTTTATTATGTACTCATTGTGCTAAACTTCTCTTTGACTGACAATTGCAGTAGTTGCATACATTAAGTGACTCTGTTAACTTTAGTTTTTACTGTCAGAAACAGTTAGACCAGTTGTCAGATCCACATTCTCGCCGACAGCCGGGACAACTGCAAAACTGTTCGCATTTGTCATGGGCCCAGAAATGGATACATGGCCATCGGTCGCAATAACAACAATTGCTGCTAACAAAACACACGGCCACGCCCACAGTGTGAGTTGTGCCCCCACTTGATGCGCCCTTCAAATGTGGTTACACTTTAATTATGCCAGGCGTCAAGTGCAAAGGGAGGGCCAAGCGCTGGCTTGACAAAAAGTTCGTGAAATCCTTTTGCGCGTCATAAATGTCTGTCACGGCGGTTGTAACGACTGACTGTCTGACAGTCGGAGTGTGGCTGTGTGTGTGTATCGGTGTGTGTGTGTGATTGTGTCAGCTTTTGCCGTCAGGCCATGGCTTGCTTTGTGCATGTCACGTCATTTGTGCCTTGACTACGCGGCGTATGCGTAACTTTTACAATGCTCACTTTTAAAGTCAGCAACACACACATACACAGACACACACACACACAAAGACATATCGAAACACCTATAGCAACGTTAAGTATCAGCGTAAGCGATAACCAAGGGCTGCACCCGCCACTTAGGAGTGCTGAATTTTTAATGTTGACTTGCAAATGTTGCTTACAGTTTATCAGGCGCTGCTGCTGCTGCTGCTGCTATTGGCACTTGAGCAACAACAATGGGTAGCCGAGCTACAAAGCCGCACAAGGGATCCACAAATAAAGCACAATTGTTGGCGACACTTTTCTTATTGTGTTTCTTTTTCACGTTGAGTTTCACTTGGCTATTGATTCGAGCAGCTAAAGAAAACGCGCGCCGAATTTGCCTGGCGGCAGGCGCAATAAAGCGACACTATAGCAATAAACGTGGCGCCTCGCACGCGTCTCGCACACAACTGAGCCGCCATCTGACGGCGTGCAACGAAAGTCACTCAAGGCGCAGCGTGTGACCCACTTTTGTCTAGCTGCAAACGACTCAAAGAGCAAGAGCAGAGAGTGTGTGTGTGTGTGTGTGAGAGAGAGAGAGCGTGCGAGCAGAGCTTTGAGCGCCATTTTGCAACGCAAGGTCGCATTTTGTTTACGTTCGTTGCTATTTTTGGCGCCAAAAAGACGAAACAACTGTTGCAGCAAGAGAAGCGTGAGCTGTCTGAGTATGTGTGAGTGTGTGCTTGCGGTGTGTGAGGCGTAAGTGGCTGCTATAAATATTAGCATATTAAACAAACACAACCGCATCAGTGCGCTTTATTGGCATGAATAAGAATTTAATTGAATTAATCGAATAGATTATTAAATGCTCAAATATGCATACATATATATAAATTTTTAAAAATATTTTTTATTCATTTTTTGACATTAATTATACAATATTAAATTGTGTTTAATTAATTAATTGAATACTTAAGGCCAATTAAAATACATACATATGTTTGTATTTCTAGCCATGGCAAAGTTCAGGCATGCGCACAGTTTGAGAACTATTGTGCTTTGCTAAGTGACCTGACAAAAGCATAAAGTTTGACAGCAGCTGCTTAAGCTTTTAATGCATAGAGACTTTAACGGCTTGCATAAATTGAAAAGAAATTTAAAAATATTATTTATAAGATATTTAAAAAGCTTCAACAATTAAATTTATAACTTAATAAGGTCTTTTAAAAATAAATTACTAGCTAAAAGCTTGTTTAATTATTAAAAAGCTGACAAAAATATTCTGTCTTTATTAAATAATATTGTATTTTTATACTGAATAAGATTTGTACTGATAATTTGTATTCCTGCTTAGTCAGACTTTACTGTAGGTTAATTGTAATTTTGAGCTTCACAATAAAAAACGTAGTGGTTTTAATATTAAATTTCGTCTTCTTTTCTTTTATTTGTTTCATTTGAGGTTCTTTGCGGCTTCATTCGAATTGGCTATCATCTTTTATGTGGCTGTGTGTGGTGCGTCATAAAAATGTCATTTCAATTGTTTTCACGCACAGGTAAATTCATTAAAATTTTAAAACCAAGTACAGTGCTAATAAAATAACATTGTACCGGCGAGTTGACAGCTTTTATAAGTCAACTCCATGTCAGCCGTCGACTATTTAATAGCTCCACCAAATATATTCTGTTTATTTTCGCCTCATATCACGAACATCAGGAAAAAAAAAGATATTTTTAATAGCGTCATATTTTGCGTGCCAGTTTAGTTGACACTAAAAATAAATCAAATTGGTTTATACACAAAATATATACAAATGTACTATATATATACATATATGTATATAAAGATAAACCCAAAGAACTCATCAACGAGGCGGTAAATCCGGCAGCGCAGCGACGCCCGAAAAAAAGAGAATACGAATTTCTAAAAAAAAACCAACGCTGAGAAATTTATGAGTGAATGGATATTTTATTAATAGTTTAGAATGTTATGTGGACAAGTCTCCAAAATGCAAGAATCACATAAGAAAGTGCGACAAAAAATCCGAAAAATCTCTTCAATATTTATGGCACATTAAATGCCAATGGCGAACAACTGTGCCACCCCTGTCACCCTTCCCTCAATAAGGGGTTCAAGTATCGGTTCCCTTTGCGACGGCACACGACATGCATCATAATAATATCGAGCTGGGGACTCACAACAATCCATATAATAATATTAATAATAATAAAAATATGACACGAATTCCAGTTGGTAAAACACAACATATTACATAGGCCCCTGTCACGGTCGGCCGACTGGGTAGCTCAACTCCACGCATGCCCGGGCACCACCCACCCACAGCCACGCGAGAATCCTCAGTCTGAACTTGATTTTGACTTTGTGCCGGAGAAGCCAGCTAATCCAATAAGAGGAACAGAGGAACGAGTTAAATCTGCCTGGTATATAATATATAAACTCAATATATGTTTGTATGTATTGCCATATACATACATATTTAAGCTTTGCAGCGCCTCAGACAAGTCAATAGTCTGTATGCCAACTTGATAAGCTTATGCATACCCTGAAACAAAATGGAATTTGCTTTTTACAGCGCATCGATCTGCATTCCAAAAATAACTGCAATATTATTTCAGCATGTGCAACAATATGAAAGCATGTCACTTACACATACGTACATATGTATATTTATTTTATTTATGTACTAAAAAAAAACGACAATTTTTTTGAAAATTTTATACGAGAAACATTTACTCTTTTGGGCTCTCTACTGTTTTTTATTTATTTGTATATTTATTTTATTTGTATACTCTAAACAGAAGACAATTTATTTTGCTTCTTAAAATGGTTGCGATTATCTATATATATTTATATCTACAAATATGTCTTTATCGATATCTATCTTTCTCTATAGTTTCATTTTGCCATATTTGTTTTTTGATCAATTTCTTCCACTTTCTATGAAGCTTAACATTTCGAAAAGATTCTTTATGTATCTGACGCTGTCACTCGATGCTAATCTGGTGCACTTTAAATAACTCGCAATCAGCATTTGAAAAAACAAATCCGCTTGCACGTCCCTTCACTGCGCTAGCGACACAGACAGACAGACCGGCACACATACTCTCTCTCTCTCTCTCTCTCTTGCTCTCGCTCTGTCCCTCTGCTCTTCACCGTTGCACACACACGCTCAGCACGATAAACCGGAAGTGCTTGACGCTTTTGCATATCCTCAAGTGCCACTAAGTGGTGCTATTGCTTTCATTTGTGTGCGGCTTATCGCACTCTAACTCAAATAGTGCTCCAACTCCTGTCGCGCCCCCCGTTACCCTTGACTCCCCCTGGCCACTCCAGCCTCCCCTGTGTCATGTGCACAAGTGTTTGTAACTGTTCCATGGTAGTTTTTCCCGGTTTTGCAACAACTTTTTTTGGTTCTTTTTATTTTATTTTCCTATTTTTATTTTATTTATTTTTTTTTGTATTTTGTATCGCTGACCATGACAGCTTTTACCCGTAAAACCCTTTGCTCGGCTCTTGGCCATGGCCAACTGTCCAGAACATAAATGACATTTATATTGGTTATAGAACGTATTTGAAGAAAGTGTTGTTATTGTTGTCCTTTTGTGTTGTTGTAGTTGTTGTTGTCGTGTGTACGTGCGACCATTTTGGCCCATAAAAGCGTTACAATAACATGCATTGTTTACGACACAGACGTTGGCCAAAAAGGTCAAGTTATGAAAAATGACAGCAACAACAATCACGACAATAACAACAGCAATAACGGCAAAAGTAATGTGCAAGATTTCTGCTTGCGAAACTTTTCGCAATATTGCCAAACACAGAGCCACTAAAATCAAAATTAAATGAAAAATACTTAGAAATTCATGAATCGCTTGGCCAACACGCCGAAAAGCTGCAGTCAAATATATTGCGTATACGCAGCGTGGCGAAAGCAAACGAAAATGTCCCAACGGTAGGTGACAGGTCTGTACGTGTGTGTGTGTGTGTGTGTGCATGGTTAGGCTAAGCGCGTGCTTTTGGCATATTTGTGTGCCTACGCCATTCGCACAAATACACACATAGCATGCAGTCAGTCTGGCATTTAAAGCGTGCGCTGAACGATTCGGCTCATAAATCCATCGCCGTGGCCAATACAAATAAACAGGGTTGGGGGCTTAGGGCGAGGCAGTCGGTTCAAAACAGCAATAGTTGGAGAGACAGATAACCAGAACACACACACAGACACAGAGAGAGCCCTAGGAGCATCCTCGCACGAGGCACAGCCTCGCATGAAATTAAAAGCCACAGCCTAGCGCCTGACACGCGCTGATTAAACTCCCTTCAAATGTCCCGAAAATCGAACGTGTTAAGTCTATAGGCGACGTATTAGCTGATAGCTATCAGTACACTTTGAAAAAAGACTCGATAAAAATGAGATATTTTGTATATGTATATAGGTATTTACAATATTTAATATTTACTCATAAATAAAAATATATACACAAATTTTTTCTTAATAACTAATTTTCTGAAATATTTTTTGTTATATTAATTTTGCATTCAGGAGACTAAAAATAGTTAAAGACGTCGCCTAACTGTTTATACCAAATATTTGCAGCACTATCGTATATTTTCAGCATTATTTAGTAGATTATATTTATATGTATGTGTTGAGAACTGGTAGCGACGCTTTAAACTTTAAAGTCTTACATACTATCTCTTATCTATTGCCAAAGTTTCCCATGGCATGTTATTGGTCGCAGCTGGTTTACTCCTGCTCCCGCCTATGCTCGACGGTTTGACGTTGTCGATGGTCGTAAATTCCTCAATGCGCCCCCGCAGACTAGGTGATGGCATCTGGAAGTAGCCGTCAATAACATGCTCATATGAACATACACACATTCATATTTTTTAGTAATTTAAGTTATTGATTTATAACTTGAAAAATTCAGTTGATTTAAGTTAAGTTAAAAAAGCCATGGGAGGAATTAATTGTTAATATTAAGATAGGAATAATGTATATTATTAGGGGAATAAAGGTTATTGAACTTGCAATTGTAGTCTATCTTGTTATATGGATATTCATATATAGCCGATTAAGGCCATATTTGATTGACATTACACAAGTTAACCGCTGCTGCATTCTTGATACTAATTAACTTTTAATTGTGTTTTTAGTATAAAGTCAAAATTTGTTGTCAAAGTTTCAATTCCAAATGCTAGTTATGTGTGGAAAAATATATATAAAAAATATATATATTGTAAAAACATGTATATATGTACATATAATTTTCCACAAGGGGTTTAAAATATTTGCCTTATGTTATCCGATAAATTAAATTTTTAATATATGTATATATATTTTTATTGAACATATTATTAATAATAATCTGATTAGGAATCACTAAATTATACATATCAATTTAAGAGAATGAATACAATATTAAATATTCATAAATGTATATACATAATAATATATAATATAATAATAATTATTTCGTCATGTCCGCATTTCGTCTATGTCCTATTACAGTGTATTTGTGTGCTCACAAATTTTTGATTTGTTTGTTGTTTCCCTTGCTCCAGCCAACTTTTTGGCCATGCGACCTAACTGGCTATAGATTTGTGTTTCTTTTTTCGATGTTTTGTCTTTTGTTGTTTTTCAGGGCTGCAGCCCTTTTGGCCAACGCAAGCAAGGCCGGAGCTGCCCAAAAGTCAGTCATGCATGGGGCGTTTGTGACCCAAGCAAATATACTTTAAATAGCTTTGGCCCCTCGGGCGAATTTGTCCTTTTTTTTTGTTTTGGCTGCGGGGTGCCTAAATCATATTAATGAATTTTCTTTTGGTCATGTTCGGGCTGTAGTGGCACATTAATTATGCAAAATTAAATTTTATATCGTCGCATTAAAGAGAGGCAACAAAAAACGGAACTGGACTGAGAAGGGTCCAAAAAGGGATGCCTCGACGCCTTTGCTGGCTGGGCATTTTTTTTATCGCGCGGCTTATTCAAATTTATGAATTGAAAAAATATTAAATGCCAGCAGAGCGAGGCGTAATCCGTTTGGGTCATTAGGATGCAATGCGATTTTTTTATCCTCATACACACACGAACACACACACACATTCGTGGACAGCTGTGACTGTGGCTTAAGCGGCTTGCATGGCTCCGCGTCCAATTTAAAGTCTACAGCCCAGGACCTTATTACCCCGCAGCGCAGTGCAGTGAGTGTGTGTGTGTTTTTTGGAAACTTTAATATTTAGTGTTTATCTACAGCCGTTTCATAAATCATGTCAATTTGCTGGACCTGAACCGGCGCCAAAGCGCGCTGTAACTTTGTCGGTAGGCAAGCCCAAAAATGTAAGCACGCCAGACAAAACGGTCTAATTAGACCGCAGCTGGCAGATGCGCCCAATAACAATAGCCAGAGTATGATCTGCGGGAAATGCGTATAAATTGCAATTCATGCCCTGTGCGTCGGTAATGAGCGCAAATGACGCAGCCAACGAGGCGCATGAGTGATAAACAGCTGTCGAGCCTGGAGCCAATGAATAGCCGAAAGCACTGCTCGACTAATTAACATAGGTGCTTAATGGCCCAATGCTAATTAACGGTAGTTAAACAATTGCCGTCTAGACTTTAAATTACGGCGCAGCTTAACAGGCAATTCAACAATTAGTTGCAGTTTGCAAGCAGATCTAACAAGAACTTTAAGTTGTGTATATTGTTAATTGATTTAGTATACTAAAGTGCTTACACACTTTAAGCAATAAACAATAATACAAATGATCAAATTGATAAATAAGAATGCTCTATTAAACTAAATACTATATAAACTAAATATTAACTTCGATTTACAGACGAAGTACTTTGCTCAAAAGTCTTTAGGATTTCTCAATTGTTAAGCTCGTGCTCTATTTCTGTCTCTGTCTCTCGCACTAGCGCTTTGCATCATTTAAGCCCGTAAGTTAAGAAGCTCTCGCTCACTGCTGCAATTCTCTATAGCCGTCTGTGGGCTCGATACGTGCCAGCCATTTAAGTAGAAGTTGCAGCCAATGGACCGACATAAACCCAATAACTAAGCGCTCAATGGGCTCTACCTAGGTGTGTGTCGGTGCGTCTCTGTCTGTGTGCGTAAGCGAGTGTGTGTGTGTGAGTGTGTGTGTGCGAGTGTGTGTGTGTGAGTGTGTTATACGGGCCAATTTGTGCACGATGGCGAGACCAATACGAAAGCCGAATACGGGTCTGGTGTACGCTTCTGCATAACCTACAACATTTTTGGCTTAACCCCACTTGCCACGCCCAGTTTGGTTGGAGCCCAGTTAGTGTCTTGCCGGGACCAACATGTAGTTGCGATTAAAAGTTTTTTCCTGTTGCTGTCATTGGCAAATGTCTGTGGGCAATCAAGCTGCATGAGTGCATTTGGTGCCTGCTGCTGCACCTGCCACATTCTATCAGTCACCGACCACACACACACACACACACACACACACAATCACACTCACACATACATATAGGAAACATACCCCGCGAGCGTGCAGCATCATTAACGTGGCCGACTGTTCGTGCACAGCGTTCTAAGCCTTTCACTAACTGCTGTTGTCCTTGTTGATTGTGTTGCTCTGGAATCGGGTTTTGGCCACACAAAAGGTGCACCAAGTCCTTTGTGCGCTGCTTTAATTATCGTTATCAATAAGCCAACCAAATGAAGCTGCTAGCGACTCTCATTTCAGTACTCAAACTTGCTCCAACTTAGACTAGATATTTATTCATTATAAATATATTCCCATAGTTATAATAATATGGAAAATAATAATAATCAATTAAAGTTTTATTCCTCTAATAAAAAATTGAATTCATGAAGAAAATTTATTTCGAATATAATACAAAATAAATAGAAATTCAATGAAATAAATTTGCACATTTCGGATAAATTTCATTTACAACTTCAAAATGTAATTAGATTATCCCTTTCACATAGTAGAAGCCTTCACATGCTAAACTCTGGCTCTAAAGGGAGCTTACGCTGCGTATGCGCAATCTGGGCTAAGGAATGTTGTGTGTAATTGCGGTACGACTGGAAATAGGTAATGCTCAGCTTATTGCCAGTGCCAAATTGCTTTGTGCATATGCAATTCCATAGCCTTAAAATTTGAGTCTATTGCCTAGCAATCGACATATACATACATACACACATGTATCTGTGTGCCCTGTTTGCCTGTGCCCATCAGAGCCTGCATAATTCGATTGAAAATTAAATTGTTATTAGTTTGCGCAACAGGCAATTGAATGTATTGAGCACTGTGCTCCACTCCCAGTTATGGCCCGGCATAAAAGCTGCCTCATTAGCATAGAGACGATGCGACGCGTAGCAGCCGCAGCGTGGATGCCACACAAATTTACATGCAACACTAAAAATAACATAAATATTGCCAGGCGACAAACGAAAAAATATATATATATGTATGTATATAAAAAAAAAAAAATAGAAGAACAAAATAACGAGAAAACGACAAAAAGTGAAAGAAGACAAACAAACCGAGGCAGAGGAAAAACTACACACACAAAAAATGAAATTTAAATAAACCTTAAAATTGACTTAGCGACAGCAGCGACGCCGGCAGCGACGGCAACTGCGACAGCCACGGCGACAGCCAGCAGCATAAGAAATTAACACAAAATCAAAATACATAAAAATAAGAAAAAAAAGGAGCGAAAAAGCAACAAAACTGCTAAAGCAAAAACGTCAACAGCGCTGTAGCTAAGCCAGCAGCAACAGCTAAGCACAAATCCCTGAACTCGCACTTGTCGACGGCTGTTAAATACCCTGGAAATAGAAGAACGGTCTGTAGTGCCTGCTCTGCCATTGGTTTTCAGTGTTGAGTTTGAGCTTTGAGTTTTTGTCTTAGCATTGGCTACTCTAAATAGACTTTTACCTGGATAGTTGAATATTTCACTTACAATACTTATTTATTTACTGCAAAGTTGTGTACACCCACTGCAGCTTGCTTGGTTTCGGTTGCGACGACCAACATGCTAACATGTAACCACGCTAATGCAGCGCATCGAACTTGAACATGTTGCGAGCGAGAGTCGACTCTGAAGTTGGAGCGGCAGAGGTGTGCATGTGTGTGTGGGTTAACAAACAAGTTTTACGATTTGTTTTCTTATTATTGTTAATTTTTACTTTGTTTTAATAGTAGTCTGTATTAATTGTATAAATATATTTTTAAATATTTTTAAATTTCCATTTTAATAAAAGAAAGAAAGAAAAAGTAAATATTTACTAATTTATTTCAATGTGAAATAGTAATAATAATAATATTACTGTTCTTATGATGCACAATACATCGTTTACAAAATTTAAAAACAATTTAGAGTAAAAGAAAATATTTACTAATTATTTTATTGTGAAATAGTAATAATAATAATATTAATGTTCTTATAATACACAATACATCGCTTACAAAATTTTTTGTTAAATTTTAATAGGTTTTGTTTGATGAAAAAAAAATCTAAGCTATGTAAATAATATTAATATAATAATATAAAAGAAATTTTATATATTATGCAAGTTATATTATTATGATTATCATTATTATTATTATTATTATTATTATCTCATATTATTTATTACATTATATCTATTATGATATTATTTTTAATAATTTTACGCTTAGATTGAGTCACCTAGTTTGATTATTATACTTCATCAATTGCGTTGTTGAAATACATTAATTCCTTTTTCTCAAAAGCTTTGTCCCACTGTGCCGTTCGTTGCGCTTAAAGCCGCTCTTCATGCCACCCACTCGTACAACTGGAGTCCCACACACACACACACGCACACACACACGCCGAGCGAGTCGCACACTCGCACACAAGCGAACAGCAAACAAGTTCTCGACCAAAGTTCAAACGCAACCTGGTTGGCGTTGGCTGCCGGCAATGGCGACGTCGACGCCAACGTCGCCGCCAGCTCAGCTCAGTTTGTTTATAAATTTTGTGCTGTGCAGACGTCAGCGCATCGCTGTGTCGCTCTCTCTCTCGCATACTCGCATATTCGTTTTGTCGTCTTCGCGCGTGGCGCGTTAACTGCCTGACCTCCCTCCCAGCTCCTCGCACGCACACTTGCCGCCTACGACAGAGCAAAAGGCGCGCGCGACTAGTGAAGCACACAGGTTACACATACGTGCGTACACACGTACATAAATACATCTACATGCATTCATCCACATATATACAGGGCTGTGTGTGCGTTTGAGTTTTCATATATATTTGCATTTGTATATCGTGTTTACCGTGTGTCGCGTTGATTTCTTTTGTTTGCTGGCCAATTGTTGGGCTTAATTAATTGCAAGTAGCATATGGTTCAGCAGCAACAACAACTACCACAAATACATTGAGAGACTTCGAGTTGATTTCGCAACAAACGAAAAGGTATTGAAAAAAGTGCTTACTTATCCACCAATACACAAGCACAAAAGCCAGCAGAAGCAGAAGCAGAAGCAGAAAAAGCAAACAGCGACAATCGAAGCAGCAGCAAAGCCAATACAAAACCAGTTTTCGACAACGCTGCAAGCAGCGCAGTCGCAGCGTCCAGTACGGTAAGTGTGTGTGTGTGTGTGTGCGTGTGTGAGTTGTTGTTTTATCAGTCTGTCTGTGGCAGACGTCATCGTTGTCGCCGTCGCCGTCGCCGTCGCCCACACGCCCACGTCGAATACGCCTCGCCTGCAAAACTGGCTTCGGCTTTGAAAATGTAACTTTAATTTGATTAAAGAACTGACTCAAAAAGCTCGATGACTCCATTATTGCCATTTCGCTCACTCGCCCGGGCACTGACTGCGAGAGCGGCGACAACTTGTTGAAAGAATTTTAATATTCCAACTAGTCAAACACACGCAAAAGACGCTGGCAAAGGAGAAAAATTCGAGTCGTCAGCAGTTGCTAAAGGACAAAGCATGGGGAATAATTTAAATCATGCTAAATTAAAAACAAAACTAATTTGCACAGTTTTGCAGTTGGCTCCAACTTTGTCTGCGCTGCTTCTGTTGACAGGAAAAAATACTCATTTGGACAGCCAGCAGAAAGAAGAGCAGCGGCAACTACATCAACAACAACAACAACAACAACAACAAATGAATTGCATTGGCAACGGCTACGGCAATGGCAATAGCAACGGCAACAACAATAATAACAACAATAGCAACAGCAACAAAATCCTGGTAGCAAACTTTTTAATTGTCAACTTTTAACCGAGTCGCAGCATCGACTCGACTCAACTCGAGTTTAGCCTAGGCCGAGAGTGCGACTCGAGTTCGAGCTCAAAAGAGAAGCTTTCAGCAGTGTTTTAATGTAATTTTTTTTTTAGTTTTTATCTACATTCACTAATTGAAATTGAGTTTGCTCGCTTCTCCCTGCATGCAGTGTATATATTCCTTTGGATAGACCCAAACTTTGCAGCGACTTTGTGTGAAATTATTTAAGAGCTCAATGAATGGAGCGAACTTTTAAGTTTACATTGGGAATGGAAATGTTAGAATAGCTGAAACAGATTCCAGAGAGAGCTCTAGCAATCTAATCTTATATAAACCTCATAGAGTAAATATACATAGTTTTCTTTTTGTTATTTATTTATGAGAAGTTTATATTCCACTACAATTGAAACTTTGTGGAATGTATGCCCTAAGAGCGTTGTATGTGTGCTTGCTTTATAGTTTATTTATAATATATGTACATTTGCATATTATTTATGTAAATATATAGCACAATAGAACTCTGATTAGATCATGCAATTTTTCTGGGATTTTCACTCGGCGCAAGCTCTTGCTGGGCATTTTATTTACTCAGATATATATTTCGTTTGTATTCACATTTGCAAACTAATTAAATCTGTAATGTATATTAATAGAGCTTCCCAGTTTCTATTGCTCCAAAATCTGAATTCACTTATATTCTGGGAAATTTAATATATATAAATATATAATATTCATACAAAAGTTTTTTATGAGCTTTAGCTAGAATATTCGTACATAAATCACAAGTTACCTAATTAAAGTCCCATGTGCTTCTGAAGCTTCTGTTAAGCTGTCATGTTCCCAGCACTTAAATCTTCTTAATGTGTTTTTAATTGCTGGCAGTTTCTTCGTACTATCTTTCAATTAGTCAACACTGAGTCAAGGCTTACGATAAGTAAACGACAATTATAAATATTCAATGTACTTTTTGACCAGAAAAAGCTCGCTCATGAAGCCACAACTGTTGCCTTTTAGCCGAGTTAATTAATATGTTGCTATTATTATTGTTTGCCTCAAAGTTTATGTTTTTTCTAGTGTCTCATTTAAATACAGCGTTTACTTATCTCGAGTGCTAAGCTGACATATCAACTGAAAAGTCGACTAAAACTTGAGTACAAGAAAATGAAATTAGAAAAATATTTTGGCAACACGGCATTTGGCTGGCATTAGCTAGAAGCTAGAGCAAAAGTAAGCAAAACTTTCTCTTACCGTTAGATTATATATGTACCTATTCGCAAGCACATCCTGCCAGCCCGAGGAGCTCTGGCAAATATTCAACACTTTCGCCAGCCAAATATTTGAAATACATTTTGATGTCTACGCCGAGTTTTGCATAATTTATGCATGTGTGCAAAAATGCTAATAACATGCGAAGCCATCACTCTCTGCCTATCTCACTCTCACTCATTCACTCTCTCTTATTTATGTTTATGTCTGCTATGTGTTGGTTGCGTCCTTGCTCTGCCTGCCAGACAGTTTATATTTTTCAATCAGTGTCAGAGCTCTCGACAGCCTGTGATAAGTTTTATTGCCACATATTCCCAATGCGGAGGCTGCATTCTTTAATTGCTTCCAATTTAATTAGAGGCCTTCACCCTAAATATGTGAGGGTGCTGACCGACTGACAGATATTATATGCAAATTATTCCATTTCGCTTTATACTCTACTGAAAGTTTATTATTTCCAATCGAATATAATTTTGCTAGAATATAATATCTTTTTACTATTATTATTACTAAAGAATTTTAATCAAAATATATTGTGTATTTATATCACACATATTATTTATTACATTTTTCATTTCAAATAATAAATTTTTACTTCTATTTCTCCAAGAAATTTACAAAAAAAAAAGAAGTAATATTATTAGCCCCAGCTGTGTGTTACAAACAGAGTCACATAGAACACATGTCCAGATTTAGGCACAATGATTACAGAGAAAAATAAATGTAGGCCAAGTCCCGGATGAATTTCGTTTAAATAGAAACTAACAATATTGCAAAGTCAATGGCAATTTATAAATGTTGGTTTTAACTTTGTGTAACTAGTAAAAATATGTTCTTTAATTATTTCCCTTCAACAAATGTGTAAAAATATATTCTCATAAATAACAGCAAAAATGCTGTGGCTAAACTTTGTCAGGTGACGACAGAGAGAGCGAGCGAATGAGAGAGACAGAAGGCGAGAGTGAGAGCGAACTATGCTGTAAGTGACACTGCCCCAGTGGGGCGTCTCTTGGCTTTTGCCTCGGCTTTGTACTTGCAGATTGAAATGTAAATAGAAACCGAGCTCACAATATATATGCAAACATTTGTTAAGCCTGCGGCATGAGCCCGCCGAGCATTCAGCTGCGGTTACGTCAAGCACTTCTGGTTGGCCAGGTCCTAACAAGTCTCGAGTTCATAGAAAAAGTTTTCTTCATTAGAAAAGTGATTCAACAGCGCAGTGAACGAGGTCATGAAATCAATCGAGCGACAATTTTAAGTGTTCGAAACGTATCGCATTTTAAGTAATCGAAACGCATCGATAAATTACTTCAAAATGCAGTTGCAGCCAACATACAGATTAATTCTGAAATTGCTCTTTAAGCGGTTTTAAATTTACATTATATTCAACCATTAAATAAATGAGATGAGACTACGATTAAAGTCATATTAGACTACGACAAAATAAACTCAGTTATAATAATATATATTTATGGATATGTTGCTTCAATAATGGTTTAGGAATTTTGGGTGCAGCCAAGCAAGTGAGTAGGCTTTATATGCATTATCTTTCGTATTATTATCTGATCTGATCAGAACTGAACGTTTGTCACATTAAATGACTCCAAAAAGAATCCAAAATAAAACTACTGCAAAATTAGCATAGCTATTAAAATTCTAAATATGTGCACAAAAGCTGTCTTTTATATATGTAAATAGATGTATATACATATATGTATGTATTTCTATATGTACATATATTTATATACATGAATATATATTGATGACGACTTTGTCTGATTTGATTCAGCGCTGACTGCAAATATTTTAACTATCTACAAAAGTATGAAAGTATCTTTGTGAATCATCGTATGGAAGGGTCATGGCAGTGGGCTACAATAACTCAAGTAAATATTTAATATTAAAGTAAACGAAACAGAAATTAAATTTAAATAAATAAAACTTCAAGTGCTACGCCATGAGAAAATTCTCATGAAATATCTATATAAATTACGTAGCATTTAATCACTGTGTATCTTGAAGGTAAAATGGTTGCTCATATTTTCAATTTTGATGCCTTTTTATTTATATTTGTACACATATTTTATATTTTGTATATATTTTTCTTTACCCCGTCTGTGGCGTGGAATATGTTTAAGCAAAAAAAAAAAGAGAAAAAGAAAAGAAAAAAACAGGCATTTTAAACGAGGCGTTGAAACGAATTTATTTTATGACTCATGTGCGGCTTTTTGTATCTTGCAGCAAACAGCAATGCGAGTCAGCACAACTGCCACAACAACAACAACAGCAACAACAACAACTGCAGCTTAATTGGCGCGCGTGTCAAAGAGGTGAGTTATAGACGAGAAGCCCCTGAACGAAAGCAAGCACAAAAACTGGCTACAAGTCTCGAGAATTGCGTTGTTAAAGATGCTTTGAAATGGAAAATGTCTGGAGGCAATGTGACTGCGGGGCATGCCACAAGTGGCTAACAGCTCCACCACCTGGCGTCAGGTGTGGGCAAAACGTGTCCGTAGCAAAACGATAGTGAGGCCTACTAATTGTCTCTCTTTTCGTAATTATACTCTAATATATATTGGCTGAAGAAGGGTATGCTTGATCTAAGGGAAAGTGTTGAGCATTGCTTCGGTAGGGTTTATTTATGTTAATGATAGACTATTTGATTATGGAAGAGAATAAGGTAGGTCTTATTTATGTATATTAATGATAGACTATTTGATTATATGTAGAAGAGAATGAGCTGGAAGTAGAATAAAGTTGATGTAAGGGCAAGAAATTTGAAAATCTGTGCATTTCTATAATATTTATACACCTATAGACCTGTCATGACACGCATCGATAACGTCGATGATTAGAGCTCAATATAGATATTACCTATCATCGAATTTATTTTTCTGTTTACATATAATATTAATGTATTATTGCAGTTGAGATTTAATCACTGCAGACATAATTATTCATTTTATATATCAGGACGGTTTTCCAATCTATTTTTCCAATTTCAACAAATGCAATGGGTTTAACAATGAAGTAACTTACTCAATCTAGTTATACGCTTGATTATCTATTATTATAAAATTAGCCAACCCACCAGGCAGGTATTTTCAGGTCGACTAACCTTAGCTTTGCCTTTGTTGCCTTACTTGCTATGCATTACTTTTACGCTTTTCTTTTTGTGGCCTGTCTACGGCTTATTTTGTAAATTACGGCGTCCTTACAGTCGGGGCAGAAGTGGGCGGTTGCACGGAATGCGGGATATAAGCAGGAGGATTACAGCTGTCAGCTCCCTCCCTATGTATGTGTGTGTGTGTGTGCGTGTGTGTGTGTGAGTGGGGAAGGCGGCGCCATCAGCTTCGTTGCCACATAATGCAACGCTTTTTGCCCACTATTGTGTGCGGTAGCCGTGTCTGGCTTGACTTTGGTCTGGGTAAGGTCAATGCTACTGGCGACGGAGACAGGGAAACGGAGTCGGAGCCGAAGCCGGAGTCGCTGCCGGAGTGGTAGCCGGAGTCGTAGCTGGCAGCTGCTGTAGTCGAGTGGTGCACCGAAATTTACATTTAATTAGACATAATTGTAGCAATTTATACGGCAATTTGTTTTAGGCCTACGGGTGTGGGGCAAATACTTTAAAGTGATTCATTGAATCGTAATTTTGTGGCGTGATATCAACGGAAATAACATTTTAATTGCATTTAAAAATTAATTATGCCTTGCTAATATCTATATCCAAAACTAACTGCCGGCCATTGGTGTTTCAGTAGTTGGGATATTAACTATAATGTTAGAGAGTAGATAAACTATGATAGGTGTACAGTTCATGCATCAAAGAGTTCAATAGGCTTTTCTGGTAAGCTTGTTAAAAATTATTATCTAAAATTTTGCGTTTCTTGTCTGATTAAATGTAAACCAAGAATTCGATCTAAGATAACATATTTCCAAAGGCTGCAGCTGACTATTTGATTAAAATATTCACAAACACTGTAGACAATTCGATTCCCCAATTTAATATGCCACACTCATTATTTGCCCTATCCCATAAATAATATGCAAAATTGTGTTTGTGTATTTTACTTAGCAGCAAATTCCAAGTTGCCTCCAGGGCAAGTTTCTGGCTTAGACCACATTCTCCATCAGTTGCAGCTGGCTATTATTTATTAAAGTTCAACTCTACACACATACACACACGCACACAGTGCACTTAATCATTGGGTTATAGGAAAGTCCTGGCCCAGCTTACCTGCGCTCACCTGTTCGAAGTAATTTGCTAGCAAAACTATTTTCGTTGCTCAACTTCTGGTCTTGGCCAAAGGCAGCCAGATGCTGGCTGTTGGCTAAAAAGGCGGTACTTAATGGGGCCCCACCCCTAGTTAAAGTCTTCTCAATATTAGACTGGATTTAATCGCAATTCGATTGGAGTTTTCATTTACATTTGAACAAAATAACCACATAAAAATAAAGAAGAAGAAGAGAAAAACTATAGGCAAACGCTGATTTTATATATGTGACAAAAGAAGGATTTTTCGTTGGGTTTGCTCCATTTTATTTAGTTTTTTTGCGAGCATTGCGATAGACTCGTTGTTGAAAACTTTTTGGACAGTTATCCTTGGAATTGTTCGTGACACGAGTCGTGGCTGCAGGGGGCAGGTGGCATGCATGCCCAGAGGCGTGGCAAACGGGGAGCGGTGCAGCACGCTTAATATTTGATTACCCGAAATGCGGAGGCTGCAATATGGCAACTGTTTGCCAATGGCAAATACCAAAAGTCAGATGTTTGTTTATGCAGATCTCTTTCTCTCTGCCACTCTCTGTGTCGTTCTGTTCTTCTCTTTCGTATGTGTGTGCTGAATTTATTAGCATTGCTTGCATTGCCTCAGGCTTGTCGGCTGAGCAAGAGCTGAATCAATTGTTAGTGGTCCACATAAATTTGTAGTCAGATTATTTATTTTCCTGCCGGCCTCTAATTGAAACATCCACTCGGCATTTATGAACTCCAATTAAAATGTTGATAATCAAAGAGCATTATTCCGAATAATAATTACAAATAAAAGATAATGAATATTGCAATTAGAATTTCAGTTAGCTATATCAAAGTATTTATAGGCATCTACATCATATTTCTAGGCAGCATACCACCAAAATTTCATTTTCAGTGACAGTTTACTCTCAAGTCCTTTTAAAACTTCAAACTCTCTCTCCCTTTTCAAGCCGAGTGCTTTTTTCTTTCAAACTCTAAATGAGCATTTCTGCACCGATTTTCATTCATACTTTATTTACTGTCCAATTCGCTCTTTGAATTATATATTTCTCCCCCTCTATATGTGTGTGCTTCTTCAACTATGATTTTTCTCAATCACTTGAGCATTGATTTATTTGACCTTTGCTGCTTGTTCGGAAAAGTGCAACTAGTTCGGAGCTGCCTTGCGCTACTGCAGTTCGCAATTTTAGCCTGCTTGCGGCAGCCTTGCTCTCGTGCCCCTCCATCAATATCTTGGACAGCTACTTCTTCTTCTGCTGCTGCTCTAAGTACCTTCTACCTAATGGCAAACATATTTGAGTACTTCCGGCTGTGCTCCTCATCGCCCGCCTCCCCCAGGCCAGGCTACAGAGCAAGCTGTTTTTTCAACTTGAGCGATTTATTTGCTTTAACATGATGCAGGTCACAGTCAAGCACAGCATCAACCACCCCCGCGCCTGCCTGCCCACAAATGCCCCTGCCATGGCCATAAAAACAAACCTAAAAGTCAATAGCGCAAAATATATAAACCCAAGCAAAACTCGTAAAAAATCATTTCTTATTTATTTGAGCGCTGAGCGCGAAATGAAATATTGCGCAAGCAATGAAATTACATTTTTCCTTCGGTTTTTTGTGGGCGTCATTAGCGGTGCGGCTGCTGCGAGGAGGAGGGTTAGCGTTAGCCAAGGGAAGGATGGAGAGGGGGGCATTGGAAAACGAGCGGAATGGAGCGGATTACGCCTGTCGATTCAGCGTAAATATTTGCACAAATCTAATGAGCACTTGTGGACCGCGCTCCAGGACTGCGAGAGCTCAGAGATGACGCCTGAAAATGTTTAGAAAATGATAACAAATACCCCAAAGTGAAATCAAGTATATAAAAACTGCAGATGGATATAGTAGGAGATACCCTGTAGAAGGGGTTAAAAGAGAAATTGAAGTGTAATTTATATTTATTGACTCTATTAGCGATTAGATATTCCTTAACGGAATTGTCAAATATATAAAAGAATTTACATTAAGTATATATGTAAATATATATACCCTTTTCATTGTCTCGTTTAGTTTATTCCTATAATAATAAAGATTGTTCAGAGCAAAAAAAAAAAGGAGACTACGTAAATTTGTTGAGGATTCAAACAAATCGATATTTATCTATATAATTACATTCTTCCCCAATGGTTAAACGATAAGGTTTATCTACCAACATCTCATTAAAGCAAATATTTATTTGTGCCCGTTTCATAAACAAACTCAACTTTAATATACCCCGCCCACCTATATATGTATGTAAGGTATAAGGTAAAAGCAAAGAAAAGAGCAGACATAAAAATACGAGAATCTTTTACACATTTGCGGTACCAGCTCCCCGGGGCGTCGGCCTGCCTCTACCCCAGGCCTGATAAGAAACTTGAGCACTTTGTCTCACTACCTTGGCCCCGCCCACACTCAGCCTAGCTGCCCTTTAGGCCACAGCCACAGCCAGAGCCAGAGCCAGGGCCATAGAGTAAGGCAACTTAACTTGGCTCGTTGCGCATTGTTCCATTGGCAACATGAAGTAGCTGTCCCCCATCTCCGCTCCAGCCTTCCCATACACTATATCATGTTATCCACCCACTTGCACATGTGTTTTCCTTTTGGGCCATGGCCATTGTATATGGCAGCAGTTGCCCCTGGCTCTCCACTTCACTATCACAATCTTAGTTATGAGCTTTCTGCTTGTTGTCCTTTGGCTGCTTCGGCCTGCTTCAGTCTGCTGTCTCATTGTGACTCGAGCTGAGCATTTTCAACTTTCTTTCATTCACAATTGAAGCGCAGAGACAGACTATTAATGACTTACCAAGTCATAAAGTTAGTAGGTACCCGAGTAACACTAATTTTTTAACTTATTGTCGAGTAAGTTCAAAGAGTTCCCAGAAGTTTATCTGCGAGGATAGTCACATTCAATAGATACCCTCTCTTATGGAAAAGTATATGCATATATACTTTGTTTGTCGAATGCCTTATCTGTACCAGGGCCATGGCCCTTCCCAGGGCCAGCAAAAGTCAGCTTATATCCTTTTATAAAGTCCCTTTGCTTGTTGTTTTTTTGTTTTTTATTATTTTTGACCACTGGCATTTCATTGTGCGTGTTAATACATTCCCAATTTTCGTTTTATTCTGTTTATCGCATTCCGCTGCCTCATCGCTGCTTGCAATATTTTCGCCTGATTAATTTTTGAATTTCCGTGACAGAGAGGGAGCGGTCTGGAGGGACCGTCTCTTGCTCAGACGTTTTCTCACGCGATTCCTTGCCTTCACGCTGGCTCCTTTTTTGGCCCTAATTGCATATTTTGGCCTTAAACGTTGCGGTTATTATGTGCACGGTTCGTTGTTGTTGTTGCTGTTGTTGTTGTTGTTGCTGTTTCTGTCGTTCCTCAACTTATTAATTGTGTAATTTGGTTTGGTGTTGGCCCGGCCAATTTCAAAGGCCCATTAGAGCTGGCCAATTCACGTTCATGCACCGATACGCTTATGTTCATTTGCCTTTTTGTATTGCTATTGCCCGCCAGATTTCGTTCACAAATATAAATGTATACAATATATATATGTATATTATGTATTTATATGTATATTCTAAAAAGAACTGGTCATGCGTATTCAGTCGAGACTATTGAGCCGCTTAGTGAGCCTTTGTTTGTGGCTTTATTATAAGTTTTCCCTTTAAATTTAAAATATTTAGATATGAAGCAATCACAAATTTGATTTCAAATATAAAAATTTATTTATTATAATATAATATAATATATTTACATATAAGTTTTTAGGCTCTCTCATAAAAACTACACTAAAGCAGTCATATTTCATTTGCATTATGTGAAATTAAGTCTACTTTAAAATAAATATCTTATATGTCCTATATATATTTTAAAGGTCTCATTGAGAGCGGCAGGCCCATGAAGGGCAACACCTCAGCTGCGCTCCAAGCGCTCGCCTTCCACAATTTATTGAATTTTCTCGCCTAATTTACTTGGTTTTTATTTATTGTGCGCATGTGTGTGTGTGTGTGTGTGTGTTTGTGTGCGTGTGTATGTGAAGACGTGTATTCATAAGCGAGCATTTTGTGCGCTTAACCACATTGCGTATACGTAACGTAATTTATAACTGCCAGCACACACACATTCATGCACACCCAAACACACCCACGCACACACATATGAATCGGCCGAACAACTTTTGGAACAATATTCGAAATGAATAGCCGCCTCTTGGGGACTCTTGCCTCAAGGATTTCAGCCTAGCCCACAGCTGGGGGGTAGCTTATTAGTCTTGTTGTTGTTGCTGTTGTTGTTGTTGTTGTTGTTGTCGTTGCGGTTCGCGGCACAAATTCAATTTCGAGTCGTTGTTACCAAAACTTTTCGCTCTGTGTGTTTGACGAGATGACAAGCGCATAAAATACGTAGCTGGCATTTCGTGTATTTGACTTTTAATAAAACCAACTTTCGCCGAGTTGCGAGCTGCGATTCATAACCCAACTTTTCAAATATGATCCGGTTCTGCATGCTAAACACTTATTAAGTGCCTGCGAACATGGTCACCGGCCTGATGCCGCCAACAACGATTCCATTCCATTCCCATGCCCGGCATAAGCCACGCATTGTCAGCGCGCCCCTTGCGCCCGGCTCTCAGAACTCCTTTTAAGTCCTACAAATCAGGCGCAGAATAAAAAACCTGTTCTACAGCATTTTTATATTTATTTATTTCTTTTTTTTTTTTTTTGTGGTTGAGCCACTCGATATGGCAGAACGTGTCGAAAAGGAGACTCACGAGCAGAGAATGCAAAGGCAAAAAAAAAGAAAACGAATCGCTGTGCAGACTATTCGAATAGGGAATACCCTTTAGATTTACTGACTGTTTAAAATATCATTTAAAATTGATACATAAATATAAATTTGATGTATTTAGTATATACAGTTGCTTACAATATATATATATTAATATTTAAAATATTAAAATTTCTTCAATATTTTAAATAAATATAAAAAGCATTCTCAGATCTTTTAACTATTGTATTTTGACAATATTATTAAAAGAGTACTTTTAAGTGTAAGGCAACCTCATGGCCGATATGAGACATTTGACTCCACTCCCTGGTTCCACTCCCGATTCCAGGGCCACTATGAGTTCCACATTCGATTACCTTACCTCTGGGGCGAAAACAAAATGTTTTTATGCATTTTTTCGGCTTCAGTTTCAGTTTAAGCTCATCGCCAACTGCCACGCCCCCTTCCCATACTCTTGAATATTAAATGCATATTGGCGTGCCGCATGCCCAGTCGCTGAGCAAATATAACGCCGAATGAACACTCAATGAAAAACAACAACAATAGCAGCAGTATTTTCGGAGAATATTAAAATAAAATTGAAAAAAAAAAACACACGCATAAAATATAAATGAAAACTCGTTGTGCTGACTGACCATTGCTGGCTGGAGTACCCTTAAAAAGCGCATGGCAAATGCATTTTGGTTTTAACTGATTGGAGCCGAATGGTGTTATATTCCAATATTTGCATCCGATATTCGCATTTGCATTGTTACGGGTAAATAAAGAAGCGCTTTATAATTTCATTGAGCAAGAATTGTGGCGGATGAAAGCATTTTCATTTGGTGAAATTGATAAATTAACTTTAATCATTGAAGTTAAACTGGCATGATTAAAATAAATTGACTTGGATGCGCCTAAGTAGATTATATACCTGCCTTTTAAGTGTATACATATACATTGTACTATATTATATTATAGTAGGTATATTCAATAGTGAAGTCGAAAGGAACAATATCTTATAGATATGGAAAATTGCAGCTTCAATAACATTGATTTAATTTGAAAATATTTTTTAAATATAAAAAAAAGTACATTTCATATATAATATATATTACATAAGGCATCTTCATATCTAAACTTTTTTTATATATTAAATATAATCCTTTTTTCTTAACATGGACCTTGTCAAATAAAAACCAACAGAAGAGCTGCCAGCCTGACATGATCCTCTCCGTTGCCCTGTTCTTATATGCGTTTTTTTATAGGAATATGAGGTTTTACAAACATGCATATATTATTAGAAATTTACCATTGCAGAAATTGTTCTATTCAGAGCAATGGCTCCTGCTCAAAAATGTGGCTATCCTGTTACTATGGCGAACAGTTTTATTGGCTTGCGGCATGGTGGTTGGCTGACTTGTCGCGCATATAATTTAAATTTACATTTTGAAAACATAAACATCAGTTTTAATTGCACACTGCGGACGCGCTGAGCTGCGAGGATAATCGAAGGCTAAGCGTAAAGTTGGATTCTGGTAATAATTGCGCATACGCCACGTGTTTCGCACCACATTTTTGTTTGTACATATGAAATTATTGCCAGCGTCGTTTGCAGGATAATTAGACACAAAGCGTAAACAAACATTCCGGCTCTAACGAACACACACACACACACACACGCACACACAGTCACAAATGTCATGCATTTGACATTTGTATTTAACTGTTAACTGGTTGCGGTTCTGCTCGACAGACTGCGCCACATAGGAGAACAAACGGAAAATGTTTTAGCTGCGAGCGAGCATTTCATTTAAATTTTACATGAGTCAAAACCACAGCTAGCACACATACACACATCAGACTCACACATACACACATACACACACAGTAGCATGGCTCAACTTTTAGCCGAGATTGTGCAAAGATTTCGTGCCCCAAAAATTTAATTACTCTCCCTTTTTTGGTATCAGTCCCGCAACATCGGGCAGACAGACGGCTTTTGTCATCGCAACGCAATAAAAAATTAAACTTTGCCAATTAATTTAATTCACATGCTGTTTAATGTTGGCTCTGAGCACACTTCCGTGCTCTCTGTCGGCCATGCTTGCTGTGCGCCAGCGGAAAACTCCTGTCGCATGTGCTGCAAATATCTTAGGCATGCGAGTCATAACTTAACTCGGGCGTAAATGAAGGTGCGGAAAATTAAGTTTATGGCTAACGAAATGGGACTGCTGGGAGCCGAGAGGCAACTGTTACTCAATAAACTTCAGCCACATTTGCATATTATTATGTGCAGCCATAGCCGTGGGCTAGGCACGGATGAAATATTAAGTATACGACTATTAAATACGCACACTTACAGCGATATTGACAGTGTTAAGTGGTAATTTTAATGGGCTCTTAACGGTTGGCGTTTAACTTTTCATTGTGTTTGTTTCGCTTTTATCTTTATTCTCGCATCTAATTTAAATTGAATCGAGGTATTGAATATTCAGGCTAGAGAACACACAATAAAGACTCTCCTTTTACTTCACACTTATTATTTTATTTTGAAACTAGTTTTGCAAAGCTTTTGACCTGATTTCGCATTTATTTACTTCAATCTTCATTTCATGCACTTGCCTTTCTCCACATGCACGTGACCCAGGCGCCCATTAATAGGGCGAAAGTAAATTACCAACTTTATCAGCTTTTTACCTCCTCGTCTCCTTCCTCTGCGTCTGCGTCTACGTCTTCATCGTCGCGTTGATGCACGTTTCCGTTTTCATTATGTCAAATTTCATGACAAAGATTACGTCTTGGGGCACTATATGGCTTATAATACGTGCACGATGATAATGCTACGCACTGACATTAATCATTTCTTTAGCTTGTCGCTCAACTTTATAATTTCGGCAAGGCTTTATAGCGCATCTGTGTGTCTATGTGTGTGTGTGTGTGTGTGTGCGTATATATAGCTACAATTTTTCATACGAAATGATGTCATTAAACAAAGAACTGTAACGAACCGACAACAATAATGAGCTCGGGCTGCACGGAAACCAACGCATCGGTGCAGGACGAACAGCAGACAGGCTGCAGGATAAGCAGCAGCGAAAGGAGCGAGCCGAAGGGGCTACGAGTGTGGATTGGATGTGGCACAAAAATTGTGCGATAAAATCCCAAAACGATTTATACGAAGCAAGCGAAACGACACAACAGCTACAACAGCACCAACAACAACAACAACAACAACAACGGCAACAGGGCAGCAAATTTAGCACAGAGTAAAGTGACATAAACTTGGTAATACGTTAAGGCCCGGCCCATACACACTTACAAATAATGAAGCAACAAGGCGTCCCGCTAGTAAAGCTGTTGTGCCAAAACGCGTTACCCCTTGACACGCTCCGCGTCTGCAGACAGTTCTAAGCCATGTGCGAGGGCCGTTCGAGAAATCTTTTGTAAATGAAATAAAATATATATAATATTTATATTTTTTATATATATTGATTGTATATAGTAATGTATTTTTACATTTTGTAAAAAATACTATTAAATATAAAAAAACATATATTTATATATAATATATAATATTTTTTTTCGGAATGTATTTATTCCCTAAAATATACCAAATATATTTATTTAATATATTATATGATTTCATATAGTATTAAAACTAGATTATATTTAAACATTTGTTCTTCTCACACTGCCGAATGCTCAGCGACTTTAACGAATTGCAAATGAGCGCTTTCAATTACTCTCCCTTTGTTTTGTGGACAATCACTTAAGCTAAACATTTTTCACTAACCACTCTCGTCCATGCGGCTACGGACGTAAGCCAAAAAGTTGGCCAAAACGGATGCGTCAAGTTGAATGGCTATAAAAGCGTTGAATGATGTGCTGCTGACCCGACGGACGGCCGAACGGCCGAACAGCTCATCAGCGTTGTACGGCAAGTGGTTCGAGAGGCTAGCGACACGGCATATTATGTATGCAAGTCGGCAACGCAGAAACAAATACAAACACACGCGTGCACACACACACACGCACACATACACAGGTATAGACTGTCGCACGCACACAGCGTTTTACACGTACTTAGGAACAGGGCGCTGTATACAACGTTTGGACGTTTCCGTTGCGGGGCCTCAACGCAAATCACGAGGCGCAAACATTTAGTCAACCGGGCGGGGCTGAAGGGGTTCGGTAACTGGAGTGGGGCTTGATGGGAAGTGGGCGTGGTTAGCTTGGAGTTGCGAGCCGTGGTTCGGCGATGACGTTGAATGACGACGAATTTTGAATACGAATTTCATTATACGCACCACTCAATTATTCAGTAATCTAGTTGGGACAACGGCGCAGCTAGTGGCGGGAGGACCGAGGAGGTGGGCGGGGCCAGAGCCGCTCGGCTGTTGCCAAGCAACGAGCTATGTTGATTGCTAACCCAACCTCACTAACCTGCCCCACCTAGCGCTGACTACTTTGAAATGTTAACAAAATGTTGCAGCTGCTGCGCCGCAGAGCTAATTAACGTAGATATTTGTTGCTGTTGTTGTTGCGAATGCAAATCTGTACTTATATATCACGCAGCGTGGCACATAAAACACAAATTGCCGCATTGGTTGGCAACACGCGCACGTCGCAGCCCGCACAAATTGCCAATTCTTTTGAATTTTGATGAGCTCTTTGCCAAGGTTCGAGTTGGATGTTGCCAGTGTTGCCATTGTTGTTGTTGTTGTTGATGATGCCATATGACCGTTTCTGGCTTTAGTCAGCAGCTCTAAACAGTCGTTAGTTGCTGCCACTAATTATAATTATGCATGTGTACACTAATTAATTATGCATGCGCCATGTGAAGTTCGAGCACATTTTATGTGTGTATGTACATTATTCTGTCACACAATTGATGATATATCAGTACAGTTTATTGAGCACTGAGGCGTACGCATGTAGCTGCAATTAGATTAAAGCACTAATCGCCAGAATTTTGTGGCGGGCCAACGGGGCGTATGGATAATGAAATTAGTGCAACCAAAACAACGGCTAATACATGTACCAATACAGGTGGGTTCTGAAAATCACGTATAGAGAGAGAGGGAGGGAGACGGAGAGAGCGAGCGAGAGATAGAATATCATAACTATTTATGAAATATCTGCAAAAGTTTATTTAAATTGAAAACGATTTTAGTTATGCACACAAATTATTTAGTAATTAAAATCAAATATATTTTACATTATATTCCCTATTCATCTGCAACAAATCATCTTTTAATTGACTTTTACTGCTTTATTAAATAGAGATTTTCATTTCGATAACTAACTCACAAATAGCGGCATTTATGTAGAGCATTATCTTAAGAGTTGCTGTGTAGCTATAATGTGATTATACCAATGCCTTATTCTCTGAGAGCTGGGTGAGAGTAAACATTCCTGTTCAAGAACAATTCGCACAGACCGCAAAATGCAACCAATTATTATGCAAAGCTCAATTGGATGCCCCTTAAAATACAGTTCATCCAGGCAAGCTCTGGGGCTTACTTATGCATGCGCAGTTAAGTACGATTTGTTTATGGGGCAAACAAACGCAAGAATCTTGCAATTTATGCAACTTAATATCTGGAGCCTCGCGCCCTGCAGCCAGGACCTTGGCCTGCCAACTGTGGCTGTTCCAATTTCCCGGCACCTTTTGCCGTTTTCTCCCCCTCGACTGCGCCGTGCGGAAAATGCAAATGTAAATTATTGCAAATAATATGAGACAACAGACTGCAGTTGTGCTGTAATAAAGAGATAAACAGCGGGGGGCGATATGCAAAAATAAATAATATGTGCCACAAACTGTTGCAAGCTGCCATGCACTCACTCACAGCTTGCCACGCACAGGTGTGCGGCAGCAAAAAGAAAATGGAAACCGACCAAATCTGAGCTGACTTTATAAATATTTATGCGCGTTTATTGTGACATTTTATGAAAGCAAATTGTGCAAAATATATACCACGACTGTAAATTGTTTTTCTACCTTTTTACTGAACTGCAGCCAATTTGAATGGATATAAAAAAGCTGCTGGTTATTTATGTATTAAAATCATATTAATAATTTAGTTTATAAATGGGACATTCGAATGAACAAAAAGCCATTTGATACTGTGGCTAATTAATTGGCTTTGATTTTAACTAGGCTATCTCTTGGTCTAGCGCTCTGTTCCACTTTGATCGCACTCAGTTGACTTTGCAACAAATTATTTTCAGCTGGTGCAATGTCCACTTACAAACTTCAACTTGGGCTCATTTCAAACTTTGCATATTTGCTAAGATTCCATTTAATATATATATTTGTTTAACTGCTTCTATTTATGGGCAAACTAATTTGTGAAGTCGGCGCCAAGAAAAAAAAAGTTCTGTAACTTTTAGCAACCGAAACTTGAGCCTGCCAAGGCAAAGTTTCGCTTTGAGGATTCATCTGGACTTTGTCAAGCTATACATCTGCTCTTGCTTATCAACAGAAAAAGCCCAAGTCGGCATTCTGTTTCCTTTTAACCCACTGACATATGCGGCGAATTACATTGGTAATGCCTGCTTACAATTTTCATATCACACAGCGGCCCGACCAGAGGAGGCCAGTGTTGTCAGATTAGCCTATTTAAGGCTAGATGTAGTCTATTTGATATATTGGTCTAGGCTATGGTATTAGTATGGACTATGGGCAGAAATTAAAGTTGACTATGCAGAAGTCTGAGTCCTTAAGAGAACTATAGAGCAGAGGATACTGCTGAATTTATTGTAATTATAATAATTATAAATATTAGCGATTACAAGCGATTTAGCATATCAAAACTTAGCATTAACAGTCATATATCTTCTTGAGCAGCGTTATAAAGTAATCCGATTTGTTTACCAAGTGTACCGTCTGTCTGTGTCTGTCTATCTAACAACAGCAAAAGAGAGCTATAGAGGATCATTTCAGTTGTCTATGTGTATGCAGCAATACTCATTTGGTATATATATGTATTTAAGAAACATGAAGCTAGAATGCTTGCAGCAGCAGAGAGTTCTCCCATTGGTCGGTTGAAACTCGATTGCAACGACTCCATCAGGCTCAGCATTTGAGAGCAACTTAGGGCTTGACTGAAAGTCTTCCTATATAAAGGGCAGCAGCTGCCGCATGTCTTCAGTCGTCCCAGGCCCGGTGGGGGTCACTCGTGCAGTGAAGTGAAGTGAAGTGAAGCGAAGTGAAGTGGTTGATCGTTTAGCAGAGTATTAAAGACTTAGAGGAAATACTTATGGGAAATACTTAGAGGAAATACTTAGAGGAAATACTTATGGGAAATACTTAGAGGGAATACTTAGAGCAAATACTTATAGCAAATACCATTCTTCCATTCATCATTTAGCAATATCAGTATTTTACCTTAATTTTAGCCCACTTTTAGCCAGCTTGTATCCACAGTCCAACATATTTGGGAGCTCAACAGCTGGCAACACTGATGGAGACAGCTCTTGGCTGCATTACACATCATGTTGAAACGGAATGCATAAATGTTGATATAATTATTAAATAAGCCATTAGCTGTCATGCGCACACAGTTGACAATTTAAGCCTCTTTGTGGCAAAAGTACTCGTAATACGCTTCAAGGCTTTCAATGGTTCCATTTGTCATCACTTGAAATGCTGCCATTAAGGGCAACTGACAATATATTCATTATTTTTAAGGCCAGCCAATATGTTGAACTCCCTTTGAATTGTAACTGTCCCTCCAGTCTTTTGTGAAGTCTGTTAAATATAAATCTGATTGCATAAGTGCATATGTCAAATATAAACGTCACATGTTTTCTATCTGCTCTAGATGTTAGATTAAAATGAAACAATATTTTGTGTGTACATTGAAACAAAACCATTCTAGATTACAGTCATCATTTCTTTGTCTGTCTAACATTCGCATTGTGCCATTATTTCAATGTTGAATGCCGTGTGTTGATTAGCATTTTGTTTAATTTGAATATCATGTACTTTAAATGTATTGGACTGCAAATAACATTTTTAATGAAATTAAATACACATGTCAACCAGTCGCAATATAAACAAAAGCCCCGTTTTGGGGCTGTCCGGAGGGCGGCTACAATTACAATTCACAATTTTCGTGGGTGACAAAAAGCCACAGAAACTGCGCGAAATTTCGGATGCCTTTATTCATTTTTCACTTTTTGTTGATTCATTTAAATTCGGTTTTATGCTGCGCTTATTTTGATGGAATTTCGCTCTAAAATTGACTCGTATTCAGAACTGCAATACAGCGCAAAAAAAGAAGAAGAAGAGGCAATGTAGCAATGTAAAATCGACTGCGGTCAGCTAAATGAACATCGAAAAAAAAATAGCACTATGCAAATGACATTATTTAGCAGCGAAGGCAAACACCAAAAACAACAAAATATCGAATAATACGACGATAAAACAGGAATTGACTCGAAACTGATATCAAAAGCGAAATGCAAGCAAGTAAATATTTAGCTCGACAATTGAACTGCGAAATATACCCATCTACAATCGATCACATGCAAATGAAATTGACTGAAATTGTGGGCAAATTGTAATGGTAGTTAAATTGAATAAACTCACCTGATAATTAGATATATTACATTTTGGGTTTTATAGCCATTAATTGCGTGTGAGATAATTACTAAATCAAGTTCAGTTTGGTAGGCAAACCTTCTGACATTACTCATCTGAAATTCCTTTGACCAGCATGTGGATTTTATTTGTGTTTGCCCACATAAATTGATTGTAAATAGATATATAACAGTTATGGCAATAGCTATGTATACTCGTCAGTTAGGTATTAGAGCTTTGTATAATAGTTAACTAAAAGCTGTACATGTTATCACAGTCAACATTTATGGTACGTAAATCTGACAATTACATTGAATTTACAGAGCTGAAAAAGTCATATATACAAAGTAGAAGAGGTAATAAACTTAGTATTATTCTGCCTGCATTGGTATAACAGCTTAATATCGTAGATGTATTGTAAAGTTGTTATACTGAACAACCGTTGATAAACATTAAAAATAACTGAACATGTGTTTTAGATAACCATGATTACGATTAAATGACATAAGTATTCAGTTTTTGTTAAAATAAGAAACACAATTTCAAATAACGAAACACATTCAATAACAGCAGTAAATCATAAAATCAGCTAATGCTGTTGCTCTCTAATTAATTCAACAATGCAAAGATAATCTTTTTGAGTGGATTTCCGACCCATTTTCCCTTTTCAAATTGAAAGAATCCAAAGAATTCTCAAATCAATCACACAGTTAATTGAAAGCTGGTAGAAACTAAAGAGAAATGCTCACTGAGCCTTTTGGTACCCAAATCTTAGCTATTTAGATTGGGTCACCTTAATCAAATTGGGTGCCGCAGTTACCATTAGCAGCTCACATAATGACCCAAAAAAAACAACAAAAAGTGTTTCTATTAATAGCGGCGCCTGCTAAGCATAGCGGTAAACTGTGTGACATGAGAGCACCACCACACCGCTGTCCGCTTCCCCGCTGTCCCACTGCCCCGCTGCACGGCTTCCTTGGAGCAATCGTCGCCCACTTAGGTAAAGTAGAACCCGTTGTGTAGCTCGTTTCGTAGGAATTTTTCTCGTATCTATATTGAATTTTTTCTAGCCCATGCAGTCGAGCATCTTTCTTGGCTACTCGCCATCCACACTGCGCCCTCTCTTTGTGTCTATCTATGGGAGAGTGTATGCATGTGTGTGTGTGTGTGTGTGTGTGTATATACACTTTAGCGTATGTCACCAAATGTCATTGACACGATTTGCTTTATGCTGCATTTTTCCCAACCTCACCACAAAGCAACAACAGCAGCAGTAAAAGCGGCGGCAACAACAACAACTAGCAGAAGAAAAACGAAGAGCGACGTGTGTAAGCATTATATACATATCTGGCTATATCTGTGCCGACGTTTTACACGCCGTTTACTTTGTGGCAGGCCACCTCAGCGTTTTAATACCCAGTAGCCCACGATATGATGGTAAAAGGGTGTATTGATTTAGTGAAGCTGAAAAGCTAAGAAACCTTCAGGAATACGAACCTAATATACTGCTAAATTATATTGTAAATGGTTTAGCATAGAGGAGAGCTCCAAATAAATATATATGATATTGTATAGGGTATTTACTTGTTGGGCAATCTCACCTAGGGCATTTTCATATGTTATTTCTCAGTGTTTGTCTTTCGCTTGCTTCGCCTACCCATTCAGCGATAGCAACGAGGGAGACCGAAAGCGAGAAAGGGAGAGAGAGGGGTACAAAGGGTCGAGAACTACATGTGAGTTGATTGTTATCAGTGTTGGGAAAAGTGCCGACACATGCAAGCAGAATCACAATTACACACAGACATACAAACACACACACACGCATACATATATGATAAAAGCCACAACAAAATTTGTCCAATGATTACTGATCTAAAATTTGGGTTCTCTGCACAGGTGCATAGACTAATTAACAACAACAACAATGAAAGCAAATTCGCCGTGAGCGAATGCATGCAATTGTAATCAGTCAATCAATCAATCAATCAATCAAGCTAGTTAGGCAATCATGCATTGAGTCATTTGGCAACTTCAGGCAAATTAAAGCCAGATGTCGGTGTTTCAGCTCACATTTTCAAATTTTGTGTGCTACAGCAATGATATATGCAATTAAAACACAAATATACATAATATGCATGTAGAATATTTAGATATAACTGTTGCATTTATACTAAGCTTTTAGCTAACGTGTAACTGCCAAACTATGTAGATATTCGCATAATTTGACCCAGACATTTAGCCATTAAATGGCATATGGAAACCATTCAATGGAAATTATTTGACTAAGCCATCTTAGCTGAATATACAAATGGACATATGCTTCAATTGTGGAGAGTTAAACCTGAAAAGAAGATTACGAATCGTAATTATTTTATCAAAGCGAAACATAATTTTCATTCTGTATATGCAAAATTCATAATGATTTCTCTTTACATAATTTTCTGTCATTTTCAATCCGAGCAATTTGCTATATGTTTATTTATTATTGAAATATAACAAATTGCGCACCTACTTAATAAAAGTAAACTAATGTAATTATTTATAGCAGCTGACAGTTATTTTGTTGCCTTTTTTTTAATTATTAATTTATATGAATTAATTAATAGCTCGCAATAAGTTTAAATTGCATTATTCAATTGAAATTCTTTTTATGCAAATTTATTTATTTTGTATTGACGACAACTGTTTAAAATGCTCAACGTGAAATTTCAGACAAGGGCAATCGATTAAATTGGTTAACGAAACGTGTCAAATTGATTGAGTAGCAGATTGGCAACGAATTAATAATAGGTGGGCGTAGCTGAGCAGATGGTTGCATTAAATTGATTATTATTCAGATACCCAAGGGGGAAAAAAGTAATATTTGAAGTATTTACATAATGTGACAAATTATTAACATTATGAATTATAACAGTTAGTACAGTTTTAAACGAAACAATTACTAGGTAAACAACAACTATATGACAGTTTCTAAAGTAGTTTGGATCACAATTTCTGTAATATAAGAATTTGTATACAATTTACATATTTATTTTACATATGCCGAACATGCCGAGCTACAATTAGTCTGTAATATAACAATTTTTATAACAGTATAAATGTAAATGACGAATTTGCTCGTTTGCAAAATGTTTACTCTAAACATTGCAATTACATATATGACGCTGTACAAAGTAATGCACAAAACTCTTATATACACTCGTTGCTTTGAACATATTTAAGCCGTCATTTTCTTTCCATTTAAGATCCACTGCAGATTGTCAGAGTACACCTTGTTCCAACCCCCCCAATAGTCTCTATTCATGCGTTTGAGGTTTATTTAAAGAACGTGAATACATCGGACGTTGCGTTAGAGCCACGCGCACTTCCACAGCTCAGCAAAAAGCGACGTCTGCAGACAATCGTCGAACTCCACATATCTCTATATACACGTATTCTCACATATTCACAGCGATATACATATGTATATGTAAAAGTGTCTGTGTGTGTGTGTGTGTGTGTGTGGTATATCATGGTCTGTGAAATGTTTTGCATGTTTACTCATGTATTTGCATTTCGTGTGACATAAATCACGCACATGACACAACACAATACAACACGATGCGCGGCCCAAGGCACAAAAGAGAAATTCCGAACGGTAGCAGCGGGCAGGCAGTGGGCGTTGCCTTCAAAGCGCAAGGGATCGCCCACACAACCCACTCCCGTTTCCATTCCGATTCCCATTCCCAATGCCAATCCCATTACCATTTTCATTCCTGTTCCACAGTCGCTGCAGTGAAACTGTCGCCCTGCATTTTTCAATGAGCGCGTTGATTATTCCGACAGCCTTCGACCTTCCGTCGCGTCGCTCCCCTCCGACAGCCATACGAAGCGGATTCTTTGGATGTAACGAGAAAAAGAAAAATATCAAACGAAGAAAAATCATTGGCGCAAAGCAGAAAGGAAATTAATTAAGCTGCCAGCCGCGACGCACTTTTAATCTAAGAATTTTTTCATTCGCAGCATTTTTTGATGAACAAATAATATTAGAGATATATTTATGATGTATTTTAGGATTAGTATAGTTAACTAGATGAATCTTAATTTAGTGTAATTTCAGCGGATGGAAAATAATATATTATTTTTGTTATTCTTAAATACTTATTGCTATTGATCTGTATCTAGTATCTAGTATCTAGTATCTAGTATCTATTACCTAGTATCTAGTATTTAGTATCTATCATCTAGTATCTAGTATCTAGTATCTAGTATCTAGTATCTAGTATCTAGTATCTA